>CAJHQP010001635.1:0-107993 GCA_905132765.1 Moricandia arvensis
ACTTCTGAGAAACTATCTGAGTAGTTACGAAGAATTTGAGAAATGCCGATGAAAATTTGAAGAAAATAACCACACAATCATGGTCGAGTGGTGATTGGAAATGTTCTAAGCATCCTGAGTTTGAAATTTACCATCTTAGATAAAGCTGCATGCGTGTGGCAAGATTACATGGATATTTATTTTCCATTGCGAGCAACAAGGACTGTCTGGCGCTGGTGGACAAGTTCCCAAAAATATATATCGGTGGCCTCGATCTGTCGGACACCCTTTGGTTATCCAAAAATAAACTTTCCAAGAAATACAGGGAAAATAGTTTTTTCGGAGTATACCTACAACATTCCAGAATTTTTTGTCTTTCTCACTTTAATTTCAATATACTATTGGTAATTTCCAGTTTGAGTTGTCAGAAACTTTTGTCAGGATACATTGTGTATTCTTGTAATGACTACTTTAGGTAAAAATTGTAGTGACTTTAACTAAAATAATACGGTTTATGTAACATCTTGATTTTTAGTATATGATGAAAAGCTTAATATATTGATTTGATTTTGATATATGTCACCAAAGTGTACTTATATTTTATGTCACACATCGTACTCGAGGTTGAAGTACGTTTGAGTTGGAGTAGTGGAAGATAGTGACATCATCGAAATGATTAGCAGAATCATGCGAATCAGACAAAAGCACGAAAAATGTCAGGTGCTGATTGTAATAGGTCAGTTAAAAAGACTTATCGAGCTTAAAAATATTAAGAGCATCGTCCTCGCACAAAATAAAGCCCACGGCGACTGACAGGTGTGGATGCCCATTACCATTGCAGTCGGGGCGATTAACAATGGCGGCCAGCATTACAAGTAGAACTAAAGTGGTTAGTTTCATTATCGCGTTCTGAATCGGAGAGGTCGTTTTGTGACATGTGTCGTGGTGCGCAATGAGAACGTTGCGCTCGTATGAACAGTGTGAATTGTAACATCTCGCATTAGTGTATTTTATGAAAAATTTAATATAATGATTTGACTATTTATTTCACCAAAATGCATATTTTTCTCTGTCATATACTTTAGAACTAAACTTGCGTTTGAACTAAAATAATGGAAAGATGGATGCCGTATAAGAAAATGATTCAGATTATAATGCGACGTGAATCCACAAACCGACTTGAATGGACATAGGATGCCATTACCAGGGCTTATAGTTTAGTTTATAATAATATTGGATTGCATGTAGGACGGATAATGATAATCTAGTGTTCCCTATGTCTAGCTCTTTCTCTACCTAATGATTTTTTTTACACGTGAACGATGCCTATAATTAGGTATGTCAGACCTTCCAAACACAACAACAAATGCATAAAGAAAATAAATGTACATTCAAATGTTTCTAACGAAAAAAGAAAGGTCAATTAAATGGTGCGATCTTCTCTTTTCTTCTTCTTTTGTGTTGTCTTCGCCACCATTCAGTAGTCTGTATCCACTAAAGAAAACCAACAACGCAGTGCCTTGTAACCCGTCACAATTCGAGGCTTGCAGCAATTAATGGTCCGGACCCTAGGCTATCGGCCGAGCAGAAGTTCATGCGAACTCGTTCCACCAAGCGCTTATTGCTGTGCGGATCGAATCGCTGCAGCGAACTAATGACCGACATCTCCAAACTTGCAGTATGAGACCCGTCCATTCACTTGGGCGGATTCAACTGGTTATATCATATTTTTCTTAGTATCGGGTTTAAGTTTATTATTTATTTTTGATTGTGTAATAAATTTCATACTGGAAATTATGTATAGGACTTTATCCTCCAACCGTTTGAAACAGGACTACCGTAGGGATTGGATATCTGCATATGTTGCAATAGATCCTTCTGGGCTAGTGGCGAGAACCGCTGCGGTTTTTGCAATCTCAGGTTTTTGTCTATAGCAAGAGTAAGATCAATACTGACATCTATGGGATGTTTTTTTTCTATAACATCTTACTTTCAAAGTCAAAAACTTGTATTTTTGATATTATATTTATTTTCAAGTTAAACTCAATTGAAACAGTAATTAAAACTTAACAAGCATAATTGATTAAATTTTCCTAGAAGGGATATTTGAATTTCTTAATACGTTTTAAATTTTAACAAGTATAAATTGTTTTCTAAATGAATTTTAGCTTTGTATATGAGAAAATTATGTTTAAATACAGTCTACATGAAACTGCAACTTACAAAGTTGACTAGAAACGTGTGGTATATAAGGAGATTATAATATTCGCGGAAATTTTATGTTTTAACAAAATTTTGTAAAATAACAAAGTTTAGTTTTCTGATGTTTATTCAATTTTAGATAATATAGTTCTAGATCCAGAAGTTAGGATATGTAGTTAATTTTAATTTTGTCATAATATACTATATAATTTAATAACTCTAATCCGTTGTGATTCCAGAAATTTATATAATTCAATATTATTGAATTTTTATTTTTACTTTCTTTTTAAAATTAAATTGAATTAATAATTATTTATAATAATTTAATAATATTTATTTTTATTTAAGCAATAAGGATCAAAAGTTTTCTAAAGATTTTTTATGGTAAATAGAATATGTTGAAAATTTTAAAAATAATTTTGAAATTGAACAATAATATAATGTATTTGTATTATATTTTAAATGGTTCAATCAATGTTTATATGTTTCAATAAGATAGAGTTTAATTTTTGTCAATTATTTTAGTGTTTCGTATATAATATTTTTCTTCGCGTGTTAAAAATAGTGTTGTTGATCTGCGGCCGATATCATATATGCAGACACGGAGATAAGACATTTCCATCAATTCAGGACAACTTGGGGAAATCCAAATTTCATTCAAACAAAACAATTTAAAGCTAAAGATAAAGAGTATATTTTCGACGATGACCAATGTGTGTTTTGGGGTAGACATCTCGGTTTATCCTTACTTTAACAAATGGGAAATATTGTCAATCGATAAGACGTTCTATGGGCCTAAGTCCTGGAAGCTTATGAAATTCTCGACATTGACCAGAGACTTTTACATATCTGATGAATTCTCCGTTGGAGGAAAAAATTGGTGAGTCAAAAGTGAAGCATATAGGTATCAATAATTTTTTACTAATCAACCTTTTGTTATTCGTTTTTTTCAGGGCACTTAAGGTGTATCCAAACGGTAATGGTGCAGGAGAAGGAAACTCGTTGTCTCTTTATGTAATTCTAAGTGAAAACGAAACCTTGAAACCATACGAAAAGGTTTATGTCCGAGCCAAGTTGCGAGTTCTAGACCAAAAACAATCAAAACATCTCCAAAAAACCAAGTAAAATATTTCTAGCCCTCCTTATATGATTAAGACTTTATGTCTAAAAACCTTTAATATTAATGTCGCTTAAAATTTTTCTTTTGCTCTTGAAAGTTCTATCATGGTTTAATACACCAGGAGAAGGTTCTGGCTTCGAACAGTTCGTTTCTTTTACTGATCTCCAAAATCCAACCAAGGGATTTATCGTCGATGATAGTCTGTCCGTACAAGTTCAATTCGAGGCTACCTCGTCTACCAATTATTATTCTGCCAATGCTGCTCAACTTATAAGTACTTTCTAGATATGTACATTATTGAATCTATAAATAAGAGGCGTCGCATATATGCAAGGCGAATTATAAATATGAATATTTGACACGTTTCCAAAACGTTTAAATGTGTGTCTCGTTGAGTTTCTCTGAGCTTATGTCCAACTTTTTATTATCTAATTAAGACAATATTACCTATTTGGTGCTTAAAAAATAAATTTGCATAAATTTACTTTTAAATTTTTTTCTGAGCTTAGTATTAAATTAGAGTTAGATATTTTTTATATACTAGATATTTTTTGGTTTAACTTCTAATATGGTACTTTATTTGCATACACAACAAACCTCCTCACAAACCACGTACCACATAAATCCTTGGTTTCCAAGCTCCATCAAAACTTGGCACACATCTTGTACCGATGTAGTTATGTCTCTCGGTACCCTTAATCGTGAAGTCACCTAGAGGATGCTCCTCCCACAATCAAAGCTTCCAAGATCTTCGACTGGCTGTTGTCACATATCTTTCCCATCTTATTGAGGGTGCATTCCTCGAATTAAAGGGTATTTTGTCTTTTTGTAGATTTTAATCGCTGGTTCTTACACCAATTGTTGGGTTTTTGAAGCCCATGTCCAACTCTTTCATGAACGATTAATACGATATTTTTCACTTTATGCCTAAGAGACAAGCCCGCATGAATTTGGTTTTAGCATCATTCCCAAAAGGTCTCGTACTATCAGAGTTGCGACATCCTTTTATATACTAAAAATTATGTGTATTAACTTCCAGTGTGAAACTTTGTTTGCATTCACAAGATGTCTTCATGTGGCTACTACAAAACTTCAGTATCATGTGGCTTGTTTTTGTTTGGAACCAATTTCGACAATACTATTTTTGCATATTCGCTGACAAGTTTTCCTGTGAAACCAGTCACCCGAACAATGAGATTATGGACATGTTGGAAACGTTAGAAGAGTGAGTCCTATATACAATTTAAATTTCATGTTAAAATCAAAGTTCAAAATAAGAGTCGATAATTAAAAGTGAACAACATAAAAATACATCAATGAATTTCATTATATTGCGGGAAGTTAACTTAAACAGCACACAAATTAGGTAATATGACCATAACCATGTAAATTTTTGTTATTACTAGCACTTTTTAATATCGAACTTGTCCTTATATTATGTTGTGACAAAAAATATAATTACAAGGATGCCACTACTTTTTAATGGCACATCAGAAATGATCATGCGTCACGTAGGAAAGCGTTGACTGCTGAGTTATGGGTAAATTGCGGTTGACTTATTGGAATACGGCTGAATTCTGAGATATAGGCTGACTTACGAACATAATTCAGCCGTAAATTACGGCTGATTTAAAGAAATCTGACTGATTTATGAGATAACAGCTGAATTACACACACACGTTACAACTAATTTATGCATTGGCAGAATGATTTGTCAAACATTTGGCTGAGTTGTAGATAAGACACAGTTGAGTTTTGTTTCTGCGGCTGATTTAGTGATCATCGACTGGATGACTTATTAAATTTATTGCTGAGTTATGGGAGGTTGTTATGACTGATTTACGTATAATCAGCCGTAATGAGCTGAATACACATCAAACTCAGCCTACTTGCAGTTGACTTTTTAACGAAAGATTAATTACTACAATAGCATTCGTTTGACGGTTGATTTATTTACGACTTACTTAATATTTGCCAACTTAATTTTGACTCATTTATTAGCGAAAAATTAATTACTGAAATAGTGTTCACGTTGCAACTAACTTACATTTGTACTTGATGGCTGATTTATGTGGGCTGAATTATATGTTCGTTTGGTTGCTGACTTACTGATTTTCCATGTCATCAACTCCGATTTTCCATGTCATCAACTATTATTTTCTAAGTCAATTCAAGTACATCCTGCAATCTGTAAATCTAAGAATGCTACTAGAGAGTTGTTAGATAATAAGTATAATAAATAAATAAAAATGATGTAAAAAAAGTAAAAATTGAAAACCTTCATTATCCCCTTCTTGACTTATAAAACTCATTAAAAATACATAAAATCAAAGCTCAAAATACATCCCTTAGACTTAAAGAACATTGTCCTCAATGTTATACAGTCCAAGATGGGTGAAGAAATAAATTATAAGTTAAAATGTGACAACGTTTCGCGTGTATACCTGCTTCTTGCAATGAGTGTCGAGCGATGCAGTTAAGTTTTCGTTGATGCTTGGTAATGTGGTGTCAAGCGATGCTGGCCAGCCGTCGATTGATGCTTGTCCTCAACTCATGAACCTCAGATCTTGTTTTTCGTGGATTAGGATTGAGATCGGATGATCTTCAAATGCAGAACGACTTATCTTGGTCAGATAGGCCGTTCTTGGGTTTGTAGGTCGATCTCTGCCTTTACACAAACTAACATCGTTCTCCCTCAACTTGAGATTGACCGATCCACTGTTTTATTTGACTTGAAATAAATAAACACAAAATATCAGTATAAAATGAAAATGAAATAAAAATTAAAACTTACTTAATTGTGGACTGCCTCACACTGAGCGCTTATTTTTAGTCACAAGCTTGAATTCTAGAAATCGAATTTTGTATAGATGAGAACAAGAACTTGCTTTTAATAAATGATGAAATTTGCTTTAGAAGTTGCCCCTGAGAACAAACGTCCTAGGAAACAATACACATGTTCTCGTTGTAAACAGGCTGGGCATAATGCGAAAACTTGTTTGATATAATAGTGTTGTATGGTTTACATTTTGGGTAAGGCAAACATGAATGATTTTTAGTGTTTTATTTACTAATGTATGACTTTGGGTTACGATTTAGTTATGGTTAAATTACTATTGATTTATGTTAATAAAAGATTGAGTTATGAATTTTGTTTACAATACAACTGAGTTATAAAAATTTGTTTAGAGTAGGGCCGAGTTATGATTACTATACGACTAAGTTATGGTAAAAGCGACTGAGTTATGATTACAATATGGCTGAGAAATGGATTGATAAACGACTAAGTTATGATTACAATACAGCTGAATTATGATTACATTACATGCTTATACAAAGAAGTAGTAGAAAAATATGGGCCACTCAAACCCACAAACAACCATATTCCTCAAGCAGCGCACCTGACCGATGCATTGGTATCTTCCTCTTTCAGATTCCTTCTTTATTCTTTCAAACTCTTTCTCCAACCGAGCAACACTAACTCTCAGCTTAGTCATGTCACTTATTACTGACTTCATATCTTCAACCTCTTCTACCAAACACTCATCCGCCTATTTAAATAAATGAGTCTGTTTTTCATCAATATAACCAGAACTCACTAGAACATTTTTATTGAATTCAAAACATGTCAATTAAGAATTAAAGGTTACCTTATCATATCCTCTTGCACAACAATAATACAATCTTCCTAGGTTTTTAGCTGGGAAAGTTGTAAATATATCAGAGGGTTCACCACACCAACACTTTTCCGGTGTTCCTCTCTCCACAATCCGATGTTGCCTTCTCGAGTTTTCTGCCATGCAGTCCAATTAATTTTAAGAAGTGTTGATCGCAACTTTAGAAGGAGGAAGAGGATGAGGTAGTTTTAATCCATGATTCTGAACCAATAAAAAGAAACACAGAAACGCCAATGTTTACTTTTTCAAGTGTTAGAAGAAAAAAGTATTATCATCTCAATATTAGGTCTAATAAAGGGAGCCATAATAATTTTTGTTATGCATGACTGAAATTTTCAAAATCATATATATATATATATATATATATATTTAATTAATTCCATAATATGGAAAAACCAAACGTCACGATAGGACTGAGTTATGTATACGATAGGGCGGAGTTATGTAAACGATAGGGCGGAGTTATGTTCGCGATAGGGCTGAGTTACGTAAACAATAGGGCTGAGTTATGTAAGAGATATGGATGAGTTATGTAACCATGATGGCTGAGTTATGTAAAAGATATGGATGAGTTATGTAAACCATATGGCTGAGGTTATGTAGAATGATTATGGCTGATTTATGTTCACGACCCAAGGTTGAGTAATGGAATGATTATGACTTTGTTATGTAAACGATAGGGCTGAGTTATGTAAACGATAAGCCTGGTTATGTTTCACGACACAGCTTGAGTTAATGTAAACGATAAGACTGAGTGATTTAAACGATAGCCGGCTAAGTTATTTGAATGATACGGCTGAGTTTATTTAAACAAATGGCTGAACTATGTAAACGAAACGGTGATTATGCCAAACGATACGATGAGTTATATAAACGATACGACTGATTCATGTAAACGATACAACTGAGTTATTTAAATAAATGGCTGAGTTATGTAAGATGACATGGCTGAGTTATGCAAACATAAACATAGCATAAGTGAGGACCTTTGATAATATAATATTTGAGTTATCATTAAAAAAGGAAATCGAGTTACATTCAAAAACCAAAATTATCAAGGCCAAACTCAACAAACATATCAATGAGACCAAGACAAACTCTAGTTATCATCCACTCAGGCTTCTCCCTGCCACACCCCCATATCCTCTTAAACGTGCACATTTGATTTTGAAATAACGTTTTTAGCCACTAGATTAAAATGTGTCCAAACTGCCATATTATGCCGGCGGATCCCACATTTTTTTCCTATATAAAAATATATTAGTGTTGCTGTTAAATCTAATACTGATACATAATCAGTGCTTACAATGAGTATGAGAAACCAATGTTCCTTAAAATGATCAGGAATGAAGCGGTAAGTAGGCCACTCATGAACCCATCCATTTATGTTGCAATCATGAAATCCATGCCTCAACTAGAGCTCCATCAAAGCGCCCACCCCAACTACCTAGGCGATACCAGCGACAGAGGTTCAATCCAAGGAGAATATCTTACCAAACAGAGGGAGATTTTCCATGAGGCCAATTTTAAAACAAAGCTAACTAGTCAGGGAATTACTGAAACTTGAAGTTACAAGAAAAAGGTTCACCAAGAAAGAAGTTATAAATTTTACAAACCGAAGTTTTTCCAGCCCGTCCAACTATGAGTATCAAAGTTTAGAAGTGAATTCAAGCCCAAGGAGGGGGCAGCCCGATCCAATTCCAATCATAAGATTCAATATGGATCTATTATCTTTCCTACTAGCCCAAGAAGAGGAGAAATGGCCACGAAAATCAGAAGTTATGATCCAATTCCCAAAACCGGCCAAACAAGTTCTACACTTGCCTCAATTGAAAGATAGCCGGTCCAATTAGCTCCAAACCAAGAATTGGAGACCAGGAGATCAATCTATACATTCAGAAGACTCATACAATTATACAGAAGAGTCAGACCTATTCTTTCCATGAACCAGCAACCATAGGATCAAGAGGATTCTCATTTACAACAACTTTCCTTATCCGAATGTCTTCACACTTGGAGCCTTAAATCATCAACGACCCAGTCATCAAAACTACAATGTTTTGGAGTCATTTCAGCTTATATAGGAGCCCGAAGATACACACGAAACCTACAGAATCATTCTGATCTCAATCCAACCATAAGCTAATCCGGTTTACTCAAAATGGGCTAAACCGACATATTTTGAGGAAAGTCTTCAAATCATAAAGGGACAAGGACCAACAGCTATATTCTTCTTTGATGCCACTAAAGAGTATATTAGGAAAGTTTGAAGATCTTGGTCACTTCCAGAATATATCAAGATACAAGTCTCCCCAAGTTTCCTTTGATGGTACACAAAATCAAGCTAATGGCCTTATTCTTGGAGCCATCAAAGCCTTTGCTTCCAAGACTTTTATTTCGAGTTCATTTGTTTCCTTTAGTCATTTTATACTGTTAGAAGAGTCCTAGGTTGAGCCTATATAATCTCATTTCTTTCTTCATTGTAAATCACTTTTGAACTTTTATGAATGCAAATGGAGTTTTCTAGTTTAACCAAAAAGAATTGTCTAAGTCTTCAGATTGTTGTGAGAAGCAGCTCGTTATCAACCTGACTTATCAATCCATTTTGTCCATAACATAGAGAGTGATACACATCCAACAAGCTTTCACATCATCTCGATCCACTTCAATCATCACTTGATCAAGATGAGAGTGATACACATCCAGCAGCTTGATTCCACCTTATTTATCCTTTTTCCCTGTCTATTATTCTTGTTTTATTCATATCATAATCTGCATCTCATTTCACTTGCATTTTTTTCAGGTTATAAGGTCAGATTCCATACATATTGATCTATCGACTACATCCTTGGTTGATCCTATTTGAATCCTATATCAATTCATGTGTTACCCCCTGTGCCTACAACACTTTCGAAGAATATCTGGTATCGCCTGCGAGAGATCATGTAAAAATCTAAACCATGTATCACTGTATCTGTCAACAAAGGCACCCTCACCAGGAATTAAAACGGATACGTTATCCGGATCCACAAAGCTCAGTACGACATTGACACTCCTCTGTAACTTTGAATTCCAAGCAGGCAAAATCGACATGACATCAGTGATGGGAGAGACAAGGTGTAATATTCAGGCTTGCACATGCCTGTTCCTGCTTAAGTCGTATACCCATTGTCGTTAACGTTGCGAGTGTGCCACTTCGATAAAGGGTTGGCCAAGATCGGAAGTTATTTGAGACTTGATCCAGCTCGTATGCCCCTTTAAATATTGTTGGTGTTCCTGCTGCTCCTTTAGTTGAAACTAGATTCATTAGATAGGCTTAATCCGGAGATGTTTAGCAGCCAGTTTACGGAACTGTTCTTACCAGCAAGAAGCTATAAGAAAAAAAGTCATAACAAGGACCTTCCAACAAGGGGATTGGGTTCTTCGACGAGTATTCAAAACAAGAAAGAAAAATCAACACGAAAACTCACCCCAGTGTGGGAAGAACCATACAAGGTAGTCGAGGGGCGAGGGGCAGGGGCCTATAAGCTGCAAGACATTAACGGCAAAACCCAACCAAATAACTGGAACGCCCTGCACCTAAAAACAAACTACTTCTTATGCGATCCCATGATCACATCTTTTAAGCATTTTGGGTTCCTACTCCTATCTATGCTCAATGTTTCCAGACCAATTTTATCTAATAAAATATGATTACTTTAACTAAAGGAGCAGCAGGAATACCAATTCACTTCAAGGGGCAAATGAAATGGATCAGGTCTCAAATCGACTTTTCATCCTGGCAAACCCTTCACCGAGGCAGTACGTACGCAATGACAATAAAATGGTAGAAGACTTCAGCAGGAGTAGGCCCGCGCAAGCTTGAGTATGCTGTCAAAAATACATGGTCCCTGCAGATAGGCCACAAGCCAGGTATATGAAGGAACCCTAAGTACGAAATATCCGAATCCCTGCATCAAAACGCTACATGATATAAATAATGCAGGAGGCATAAAGTATTCTTGAAAAGTATTGTACACCCCATGATACATACATGGAGGACAAAAAATAAAAAAAAAACGTGCAAGTCCGGGAGTAGCCAAACATCCCAGCTCATCCAAACGTGGAAAGAAGTAAACTGGCGCTTGGGTCACTACCCTAGGTAGACTCAGACCAGTAACGATCGGTTAGACTGACGAATTCCTAACCCTTGTCAGGGTCGAAGTCACAGCAGCACGGGATAAAAGTCTGATAGTGGCTTTCCTACAGGAAGCAGAGTGCACCATATGTCATTGACAGTGACCTGTTTTTAAATGGCAAAGTGCAATGTCTATAAATATATCGGTAGGAGCCAACCTCAGGGAAGGCGGAATACGATACTAAAACCTCTGGGTTCACAGCACAATATTTGGATTTATAATAAGAGTATTATTAAGAACGACGAGATGGATGCAGAATGATGTTTATAATATCCATTGGGGGTTAAAATGTAAAGACAAAATTTCTAATCACATAGAAAGAACGCAAAAAAATCTAAAACCAGAAATAAGAAAAAACAAGCAAGAAAATCTTCAATGCGGAAAAACTCCTAGCGAAGACAATCTATTCCCAAGGTCAGAAATCCTCGTTGGAAGGAAGCTCCTAGAATAACTAGCCACCCTCATCAGCAATTGACAATGGCGGAACTCTTCCTTGGGGTTCCAGTGACCAGCTCGCTTTTCCAACGACTCCTTCATGAGCTTGCATTGAGGAGAAGCACTAACCTGTCGAACAGGTGGACTCTGTTGAAGCATCAGGTCGCAAACCCAGGTACAAAGGAAACGTATTTCACCTTGCAGCCGACATCGCTCAAGCACCTAAGGATCTCCTATCAGCTCTCCATCGCAAGAACTTGACAACTCCCCATTGCTATTCTCTTCAGGCCTATTTATCAGCGAGAATCGGGGATCCACAGACAAAGAAGCTGGATTTCTCCTCATCGGTCCAGAGCCAGTAAGAGGGTGTCTCCTCCACGTTGTCGCTTTGCGATACAACTCATAAAAATCAGACACGGGGGCACTTAGAGTACTACCTGAAGAAGTATAAAACATAAGGCTAAAAGGGGATGTAAAGAATGAGATCGAATGACAACTCAATCAAAGGATAGGCCTACCCAATTGCGGCTATGGCATAAAGCCTCTAGGCTCACTAGGAAGGTCACCAAGCAAAGTCGTCTAGAGATCTCCAACGCCACTTTCCCCGCCGCTTCTCCATATAAGACATGGAATGAGATACCGCTAAGATAAACAATGGATACCGATCAGGAACCTCGTATTCAGGGGACCACGTCCCCGGGCTACAATAAATATAAAGAAAGAGATTTTCCAATGGTTCTCCAAAACATAGGAAAGCTAGGGGACTCGGTGACCTTCATGAACATATACCTCTGTTCCAATGGTCTCCAAAAAGATAGTTTCCCCCTAGCGCCTATCAATGGATCCTCGACTATGGGATTTGCAATCTCGGGAGAGAATATGATAGAAACCTTACTTACCCGCTAAAGGACCAAAATAGTAGGAGTACAAGACCTCAGGAACACTGAGAGAGATTCCTTGGAACTCCCCAACACCTGGATCGCCGTCAGAGTTTGCCAGGATAAAGAGAAAGCAGGAAGGGAGAAAAACAAAAATACAACAAGATCTTAACTACTAAGGTAGGAATCTCTCCCCTGACGCCCGCCATCATGTAGGCTTCATAAACCGCCACTTCATGAACCCACCATCGGGAGCTCGCTCAAACCTGGTTTCACCTCTCAACTCCATTAATGATGGGAGACACTATTTCCTTCTGATTTCTGGAATCTTTTCCTCCCGAATCTTGGATCGAGTCCAACTCCATCGGACCTCCTCGGATAAAAAGGCCTCAAGGGAGACACTTCGTGATCAGCCTCCGAGACTTCCCCCAATGAGGAAGCATGAGATGAAATTTGACTGGAAAAAGGATGTCGAGCTGTCACTCGCCCACCTATGGTTGAAGCCGGAAAACAAAGGAATACGGGGACGCCCACTCATCATGTCAAAGCAGAAACAAAGGAAATCAAGAAGGAAGATGGAGCCTATGACATCTTGAGGAACCCGAATATATACTCCCACAATGAGCGTCATAGGGGAAAAAAGGAAAAAGCCATATTGTAGGTCCCCATTCGCATCCTGAATCAACACAAGAGTTGCGGTAATCTTTCTTGTTTGCAGGCTGGTGTTGATCGATGCTTTAGTAATTTTGATTATTGCTTTCTCATGAGTGGTGTCGATCAATAAAGACATGGGGTCGATCTATGTTTCTCGCTTCGGCTGCGGATGCTATGTTCAAGTTGTGCAACACCAGGTATGTAAGATATGCTGTTTTGAGTGCACATATATCCTGGTCGGTTCTCAGGTTGGTTGAGTGGTGCATCTGGTTGGCCTCTGGTCCGTCTACTGTTTTGGATCCTACATCATTCCCTAACCATTCAAGAATTTTTAACCTCGATACTGTATAGTCTGCTTCAGTGCAGGCCATCTCTAGATTTAATTCTCCTAGCAACAGCTGATTATCTAGTGGGATTTCTTCGTAGCTTTCTTCCTTGCAACATGATATACTCTCAACATTCTGGACAAGAAGCAAGTTCATTGTATCTGTTCTTGTACTTGTATAAATAGAAGGTGTAAGTTCCAGACTTAGTTTGAAAGCATACACAAGGTGGAGAATGATTTTCTTTTTGGACAATTTCGGTTGGTTGGTTGCCTTCTTGGTTTGTATGTCGTTCTCCTTGTATTATTCTAGATCAAAACTTTTGGCAAGATAAGTGCATGGTATCTGTATAATCAAGTGATATGAACTTTAAATAATCTTACCTTGCTTATGTTGGATTTGAATGGAAATGATTCAGAATTACCTTGGCCTTGTTTCTAGACAGCGCCCAATATCATCTTAGTTGGTGTCTTATTCTTTTGGAAAGTGTACTCTCCTTGGTTTCCTGTACCTATTTCACTTCCTCTTGGACAAGACAACTATTATCCTTTCAAGGAATCGATAAAACTAAGATGATCTAAAGTGAAACTAACCTGAGATTTTTGGCACTTGAACAATAACTTGTCCAGTTTTTTGGTTTCCGCTTGTTGTGCGGATCTTAATTAAGCTCATGTTGTGGTGCATCCCTCGGGACTTCAGTAAGCTTATAACTATACTTTTTAATTCATGTATCATTACTAGACACATTTGGGCCAGTAACTTAAAGTTGTTTTAGACAATTACATTGGACAGTCCTGTTCATGTTTGCTTGTGTTTTGAAGTTTCTTCTGGTCCATTGGAGGGTTTCTTCATTGTTGTTCTTCTCCTTCGACATAATCTTCCTAATACCTGTCTCCAAATCCTAGGAAAAACACAAGTGCATCATACCAGTGATAGATGAATTATGGACAAGTTTGTCAAGTGTAGGATTTACCTTAGCCTTTGTTGAACAGTACTTTGTCCTGGTTTTGCTTTGGTTCCTTGGCTGAGACTTTTATTCTTCTCCAGGGACCTTAGGACTTCACGCTTCAGGTCTAGTAATTAGTTGTACGCACCTAGTTTGGCCGAATTTTGTTTTGTTTAATCAAGCCTCTATGGTCTTCTTGTGGTACCTTCTTCTAAGTCTCTTTGTTACCATGAGATGGAAATTTCCTTGGGTAGAGTTCATTAATTTGAGAATTGGTATAATTTGGTGAATACTTATCGCTCATGATTTCCTTAAGATTTTTCCAGGTGGTGATAGGTTGTTCCTCACAAAAACATCTATCATCTTCTTCTTGTACCCACCATTTAGAGGTATCATCTTTGAACTGATTCAATGGCATAAGCTACCCTCTCTCTCTCTCTCTCTCTCTCTCTCTCTCTCTCTCTCTCTCTCTCTCTCTCTCTCTCTCTCTCTCTCTCTCTTCCTCTCTCTCTCTTTTCAGGATGATGGGGTTAGTAAAGCCACTCATCAAGGTTTCTTTCCCACCTTATGTAGTTTCTTATTCCTGATAATGTAAAGAGATGAACTTCATCAGGAGATTTATGATCAAAGCGGGGAACTAAAAATATGATTATTGTGAGTGCGAGAAGTTTTATGTGGACTAATCCTTGAAAAATCCGCTGGCTATAGCCAGTTCCTATAACTCATAATAGCAGATAAGAATTGTTATTATGTGTGCTATGTTAATTAATTCTTTTGATAGTGTTTTAGGTGCTATATTAACTAATTGTTTCAATAGCCCTTTATTAGTTGTGCAATTGTGTAACTTATAATAGCAGATAATATATTTTAGTATTATTTAAAAACATACAAATAAAAATATTTTAAATTTTTTATATATCGAAATTGGTTGCATTCCAAATCCCTTGCTCTCGGTGTTCCCATTCGAAATCAAAGACGAATCATAAAATCTAATCACAAGTCATGACTAGATTTAAGACTTATACTCAATGATGTATCTCTTTTAGTGCAACAAAAATATTTTGATGAGAATTAACACTACAAGCAGACATCTCAATCTCTTTCTCTCTCTAATTCACTTGGGTTTCCAGGACCATGTTGTCGTGCTTATCAAAATCCCTAACACGGCTTGTTGCGAAAATTGATCAGCACCTGAGAGTTTTTCTTAACACTCATCGTCAGAATAGAGAGAGGTCCAGTGTTGAACTCCTCCTCTTCTGTCTTCCCCTTATAATCAAGGACATATAAATATATATATATATCAAATCATGTGAGGACTGTGATATCTAAATAGTATCAACTAGCAATACATACTGTAACACCCCAAAATCAAGTTCAAAAAAATCATTAGTGAGAGGCCTTGTCTATGGCCCATTAGGTTAAAACCCTAGGGTTCCCTCCTTTTCCTTTTAATTACTAAGCCTCCTTTTCCTTTTCGGCCATCAGAATTCTAGAGCGGAGGTCCGCAAAGATTACTAAAGAACAGGAAACCCTAGCTGTCACTCTTTTTTCTCTCATTAGCAATCTCTGTTCTCTCTCTTTCTCTCCTCTCTCTCTCTCTCTATCTTTTCCCGCGATGTCATATCTCTCCTCACCTCGAGCTAAGCCGGCGGTCGTCGTTCACGAGCAGACATGAAGCCAATTGCTCATATTTGATTTGTGGTTTGTGTTCTCTTGTTACTTGTGTACAGATCTGTTCATATCTAAAATCAGGTTAGGTGTTTCGGGCCTAGATCTCTTCTCCTGTTCTTTTACATTTTTGAACGTGGTATTAGGATTGGTTTGTTCTGAATTGATGTTAGGTTTCTAGATCATAAAGGATGTTAGGATTATAGATGCATGAATCATGTTGCACAAGAACACCATACTGTTAAAGGACTTTAATGGACTACCTTTTGTTGATGTGGATGATTGATTGATATGATTCTCTGATCTGATCATTTGACATTAAGTGTATGTATCGGATAAGTATGGAATTGAGTGTGACATCGAGAACGGGTGGCGCCCGGAAATGAATGAATGTGAATAAGGATGGGAAATGAGAAAGGTAATGTAAGGAAAATAGAAAAGGAAAATGAAAAAGGAAATGAAATGATTAGACATCCATAGAGTGGGTCTAGGATGCTAAACACGGCGGTATCTAGGAGGGCCATGTACGAAGAGTGACCGCAACAGCATGATAGGTGGTTCTGGGTAGGATAGAGTCAACACCGAGTCGTGGCGGAAAGTGATCAGTTGGGGTGGAACCTCATCTGGAATTTGGATGTTGCGCATACCGGGCGGGTGATCACATAGGGCATGGGAAGTAGGACTGGAAAGGAATTCCTTGGGTGTGTATAGGTCCTATGTTGAAATTAAGAAGATAATAACCTGAGGAAAGGAGTTATTAGTTCATGTTCAGAGTTCATCCAAAGAAGCCAATTTGGTTTTGTCCGTACAGACTTTCTCCACAAGCTACCATCTTGACCTAACGTACCTTTCAAGGCAAGAAAAGAGTTTGTGAGACTGAATATGGACGTTGGGAACCTTTGAGAAGTCAAGGAAACCTGTTTAAGTTTAAATAGAGGTGTTGGTTTGAATTAGACAAGAAGAAGTCACATGGGTTGCTTTGGAGAAGCAGTTGGACTTGTCACTTTCACTCAAGCATGTTATGCCAACTTCTCTCCTGTCCCTTTCTCCTCATATGGTTGTGCCTCTCCTTGTCCATATCCTCCTGGACTCTTCCATTTCCCTATTATATTAGTTGTTTAGTCATCCACTAATTTAGTAATTGTTTATTGTAAGTGATTGTCTATTTAGAAGACCTTCACTGTCTCTTGTAACATCTACCAGAGTCAATATACAAGTTTCTCTCAGTCTAATTTTGTGTGCTCTCTCTCCCTTGCTTGTGTTTACAATGTAAGGAGCTAAGCATTATGTTTAGAGGCTGCATTACCTCTTTCTCTCTCAAGCCAGCCTAATACTTGTAAAACTTATCAAAGTCTTCTTTATCTACTGTCTTAAACTCTAGCTTACTGATTCTAAATCCTCTTCATCTTATGTACACAAACTCAAAGTGTTGTGTAACTACAGAAGGATAGATTCAAACTAGAGATTATTTGCCATACATAACCGGCTTACTGTCTAGGATTTTGGTTATAGTATAGGATGTATAAGAGTATTCAACCACAAGTTGGTTGTTTCTTCAATTGTGTGGGTGAGTTCCTATTGTATGATTTAAGAGGATTCCGTTACAAGTTAACTGAATACTCTCTTCACATGAGACAAACACTCATGAATACAACATGGTATTAGAGCTTTGTTGCTCTTCTTTGGGATCAAACTCACCTCTTTTCTCTCTGTTTTTTGAATAAATCATTTCTCTTCCACTCTGATATAGTGCTAAAATTGGTCAGTATTTGTTAGTATCTTGAATCAAGCTTGGGGAAGAGATAGATTTCGAAAATGCTTCACAATTATGCTTTATCCATTGGATAATGGTCTCTCTTATTGGAGTGTCTCTTTGACCAGTGGACAGACTGTTTTGATCCAATGGTTTCATTGTTGTCTAAGCCACAAAAAAACCTTTATCATGTGTTAATCTGATGGTCCACTTTTGATCTGAGGTGAGGCAATGGACGACTTGGACCTTCAGAAATGCTCACCGTTATCCCTCCTCAAGCTTGATCCAGGGAGTATAGGTGAAGGACCAAGCTTGGAAGTGAGCAACACTGAACTTGAACCAGGAGCACAACAGTACCAACACCAGCACTTAAGCCAACTGATCCACCCTTGGTCTCGGCTCCACTTCCGTAAACCACCAGTATTCCTTGCTTGTCTCTTGAACCAGGACGCACCAACCAAACAGCCTGCGCTTAAGTCAACTGGTTCTCGAAAACAAGATATCTCTCCATGGTCAGGTTTGTAAATCATGTGTAGGCTCTGAATAGCATGGGAAAAACCTTCTTCTTTGTCTTGGTTTGATGATGGACAGTGAGCACCTCTTGTGTACCTGAAACATCACTCAAACTCCTGAAAGAATCAGACTACACACTAGAATCGGACCTTGATAACTAACCATGTCTGATCCCGAAGTTTAAGTAAATGCAATGGACATTATCTAAACAACTCATTCAGTTCAAATCCATGCAAACAAATTCACTAAATGCTCAGGTGTGATAACTCATCAATAACAAGACATTTAGGCTATTTTTATGATCATATTTAAACAATGACATGCTCAAATAACAAAACAAGAGACTGGACAACTAAGCTAATCACCTTAACAAACATATGAATGCAATACAAGGTCGGGAAACTCTCCTAGACCTTTAGCAATGTAGCAAGACAGAAACTGAGAATAAACAACTCACCTAGACAAGAGACAACAAAAATAAATTATTCTAGGACAGAAACTAGACATAATCATGCTCACAAACTTAAAGACTCTTAGAACAATAAATACACAACTCTTAAGTATCATGGGGACATAAACTAGGTTCAACAACTCTAGCAACTTTAAACAGCCCCAAGAATACCAAACACACCATTCAACACAACCATACATAACTACACAAGCTCTTATTAAGGGTTAGGAGGTTAACTTACAACAAAGGAACCTGAGCTGGTTCCTTGAAGCCCCAAGGCACATAGTTCACTTGAACTTGACAGATTTGGAGTTTGGGTTTCTACCCCATTCCATTTCCTTGTATGTACTTTCCCTTTGAACCACTCAAGCTTAACACCCCTCCTTTCTTCCCGATTACCAGGCGCCACCTTCTGGAAAACAGTGAGAGACTCCGCCTTGGAAAGAACATGAAAATTTATTTTTACAGACTTGGTTTCGAGTTTTGCTTGCCAAACAGCTCCAAACCCTTCTTTCTCAAAGAGATCTCTTCATGTTGAATAGGAGAAATGATGATAGACCTTGGGCAGTCTCTAGACTTGCCATAGTTGCAGGCTTCTTCCTCTTGAAGATATTGAATAGCCAACAATACAGAAACTTCTCCAATGGTTTGAAACATCAATGAGGATGAGCTTGCGTTTTATTTGCGGAAGCTCTGTGAGTTTCAGGAGCTTGGGAGCTCTGATACCATGTGAAAATAGACAGATTGTGGTGTATGTGTGGTGTTTAGAACAGAGAGTGGTCGGATTTAATGATAAATAGAATGAGAGACTAAGTGAGAATCAAAGAGACTGCAATGGAGATTATTGGAGAATAAGAGAGATTTAGGAGGATAAGAGATTAGGGTCAAAATACCAAAGAATAGAGAGAGAATGAGACTAGAAAATGGTGAAGAAGAAAGGGGAACTCCCCTATTCATATTAACTATTTCCTGAAACATGAGTTATGGCTTTATAGCCAAAGTTACAAGACAAACAAACACATTAATCAACTAATAAAACAGAGAATGAGTAAACAAATATTATTGTGGGGAAATCAGAAGGGGCAGGTTGGCTGGGACAGTATGCTATGGCAGTGGCACAACCAGATGGAGTGAAAGTGACCTGACCAGATAGCTCTTTGGCTAAGGCAACATCTGATTTCGGTTTGAATTCAAACTGAACCCTTTGGCGCCAACAATTCTCTTCTTTCTTGACAGACATAAAAATCACTCGGACTAAGCACGTTGGTCTTGATTCTTTTGCACAAACTCCGCACCAAAGATTATCTTCAACCCTAGTTTTGCACATTGATCTTGGATGATTTGAGGCTGACCTGAACTTTGCACATCATTATCTTTCTTGTAAAAATCTTGTGCAAGATAATCTTTTTGTACAAACTTTGCACATCATTATTTTTGCACAATCGTTGCACAAACGACTTGATCAAACCCACCAATTCTTCTTCCTTCTTCATTCCAACACAGGTTCCTTATTCTACATCGTCCTTTGGTTACATCATTCTCTGCTCTATACTTATTCTCTGGTTACTTATACCCTCTACTTTTCTCTGGTTAGTTTCTCCATCATTTATCACAAGATCAGACTTGGTGAAAACCCATGATCTGATCCCTTGTTGTCTATTTATGCTTGTCCTAGTGTTTGTTGTCTGGCTGCCAATGCTGACCAGAGCCTGCACAAGATGCATATTCCTAACCATGGACATTTTCCCATGTTGACCAGAGCCTACACAAGACGTATATTCCTTACCATGGAGATTTCCCACTACCCATCAACACTTTGGACACTGATCGTGTCCATTAACTCCCAAGATGTTTGAGACGATGAATGGAGCAGTGGAGAGATTGCTCAGCAGTGACTTACCTGATGACAAGAGGGTGCAGCAAGTACACTCAAGATAACATGCCACAATTCAAGCCAAGAGGGCTGTGGTCTAAAGGCATTGATGATCATCATTGGCTCTCATATTCATGTCTTATACACATACTCTCGTTTTCTGGTACAGCTTGACAAGGGGTTTTATCCCAAGAGGTTTTCCACACTTAGGTTTTTAATGAGGAAAATACTCTAAGTTCCAAGCTTTCCCAATGATCTCCTATTGTCAAGCTTGATGGGAAGTGTTGAAATTAAGAATAGAATTACCAGAGGAAAGGAGTTACTAGTTCATGATCCAAGGAGAGTTCATCAAAAGAAGCCAATTTTTTCTGTCCGTACAGACTTGCTCCACAAGCAACCATCTTGACCTAACTTACCTTGGCATGAAAGGAGTTTGGGAGACTGAATATGAACGTTGGGAACCTCTTAGAAGTCAAGAAAATCTGTTTGAATTAAAATAAGAGAGGCTGGTTTGAATTAGAAAAGAAGAAGTCACATTGGTTTCTTTGGAGAAGCAGATGGACCTGTCACATTCACTCAAGCAGACTATGCCAACCTTTCTCATGTCCCTTTCTCCTCATCTTGTTGTGCCTCTCCTTGTAAATATCCTCCTGGCCACTTCCATTTCCACATTATATTAGTTTGTAATCATTCACTAATTTAGTAATTGTTTATTGTAAGTGATTGTCTATTAAATACTTTCACCATCTCTTGTAACAATTACCATATTCAATATAAAAGTTTCTCTCAGTTCACTTTCGTGTGCTCTCTCTCCCTTATTTGTGTTCACAATGTAAAGAGTTAAGCATTATGGTTTAGAGGCTTTAGAGGCTGCCTTACCTCTTTCTCTCTTAAGGCAACCTAATACTTTTAAAACGCATCAAAGTCTTCTTTTTCTACTGTCTTAAACTCTAGCTTATTGATTCTAAATACTCTTCATCTGAAGTATACAAACTCAAAGTGTTGTGTTTCTACAGAAGGATATATTCAAACTAGAGATTCTTTGCCATACATAACCTGTATACTATCTAGGATCTTGGTTATAGTATAGGCTTTATAAGAGGATTCAACAACAAGTTGGTTGTCTCTTAAAGTGTGTGCGTGAGTTCATGCTGTGTGGTTGCAGGGGATTAAGTTACAAGTTAACGGAATAGTCTCTTGACATGAGACAAACACTCATGAATTTCAACATCCTAGAGTCTAGGTGGATTGGAGTCTAAAAAGGAAATATAATCTGTGTATGGTGATGACTGAGTTCATTGCATTTTTTGTTGTTTGAAATGCTGTATGTTAGTGCCTATTCGTTCTCATTTCGCATTAAGCAGTATAGAGATTCATGCAAGAGGCTGGTCTAGAATCGCTTCACTGAGTATTCCTTTTACTCATGCCCTCATTTTCCCTTCCCTTATGCGCAAGACTGTAAGTAGAAGTGTCGAAAATGGTTGGGATGAGGGATTTGTACAGATGGAAATACGAATCCGGAACTCTTGGGACATGTAACAGCACACGGGAAATGTCGGATGTTAGACATGGGTATCCTTAACCCTGTTCTCGTTGACCTGGAATGCATAGGGGAGGCGGGTGCTACAAATTGGTATCAGAGCCCAAGTTAAGGTTCATTAATACTAACTTAAGGGATCAGCGTTTCCGTCGTTTTTCAATCTTCATTTCAGTTTATGAAAATACTTTTGTGAAAGTTTACTACGAGCCTTGTGAAATGTTTTTCAAACCCACCAATTAATCTATACTTACATTACAATTCTGATCGGATCTCATTACCTTCAGAATGTCTTCACTAGCCAGTGTCAACATTGGATGTGGTCCTAGGGCCTTTTATGACATGGATGGCAACGAGTTGGTGTAGTTCCAAAACATGGATGATCAGAGGCGTGAGATCCTCCAGTTCCTTCCAGCATTGTCTGAGTACGAACCAGAGGTGAAACTGGTCAAGCGAGGACGAGGACACCCAGGAAGGTAAAACGAGCTCCAGAGATGGACTGGGTTCAGTTGTCCCTAGTGGAGGAACCACCAATTCAGAAGCGGAGACGTCCACGAGAGGCCTCTAGTGTGAATGAATGCAACCCTGGAGGGATTTCGGAACCGTGAAAATGTGAGGTCCTGGTTCAGATGGTGCAGAAGCTCTGCACAGTACTCACGTACACAGAGAAATTACTGGACAAGGACAAAAGGTGCAAGCCGAAGCCTTCGGAGGAATGGTGCTGGTGATATAAGGCAGGACTCCGTAAGGACATTCAGCACGAGCATAATGAGACAATGGAACCTCTGGAGTTTTCTTTAGTGGTGAGGATGGCGTGGCAGGAAATGGAGGCAGAAGAATGGCTCGATGGTCAGACCTTCCGTAACCCGAGCTCTGAACCGGAAGAGGACCCCTCAAAAGAATCGGAAGAGAAGTATGATCCCGAACCATTTTCTAGTGGTCCCCGCACGTCTAGTTCTAGATCCAATGCAGGATAAGTATCTCCACTTCGTATTAGCTAGCTGAGACGCTAGGGTAATTCCTTAGGAGTTGGACTAGTGATTTTCTTTATTTTATTGATGGTTTTGGTGTTATTTCCATTTATAATGTTATCTTCTTTTTTTTTGTTTTTGAAAGGAATTTTAAATTTATTCGAAACAAAAAAAACAGTTTTACAAACTAATGCACCATTAGTTTAAAAGTTTTACAACATTATTAGAAATAAACACCGAGAACGAGAAATGGTTTCCGTCTAATCTCTAGTTGAAAACCATTCCACCATTGCTTGGTTGAAGGCAGTTCCATTTGATCGCTGCAAAGAGCTAATTCTGTTCCTTGTTTGCTTGTCAATGAAGTTGATAAGAAGACTTGGGGGTCGATGAGGTGTGCCATGCCTTCTACCATTCCTCTCAAGCCAGATTGTATGAACTGATGATTGAAACACATATCTTAGGAGAAATTTTTTCACACCTTTACAATGATTCGTAGATATTAGTTGGATAACTTGACTCCACGAGATGGAGTAGCTCCTTCCCAATAACTTCCTTGTTAGGTTGTTCCAAATGTTTTATGAAAAAGGACAGCTGAAGAAAAGATGATCTCTTGTTTCAACCATAGAGTTGCATAAGCAACATTGAGCATTAGCTTGCGCGTTCCACATCAATAATCTGTCCCCTGTCGCTAAACGGTTGTGTATTGCAATCCATGAGATGACCGAGTATTTGGGGGTTGATCCAGCGAACCATATTCCTTTGTACCACTGCACCTTAGCCTGTTGGACTCTCGTTAGCTGCCAAGTTTGCTTTGTATCAAATTTGTGACGAAACACATCACCCTTCCCTTTCCACAAAGCGACATCATCCTCATTTGTGAGACCCATCGATCGGAAGTTGATGATCTCTCTGTCAATTGAGATGAGGTTCTCTACTCTGTAACTGCGACTTCTGTAGTTCTGGATAGTAAACTCAACAGTGTCGTTAAGTCCAATCCCCAAAGCAATGCGTCCTTGCCTTTGTGTGATGTCTATTATCCTTCCCAGTGAGGACCAATCATCAAACCAGAATGAAGTATTAGCTCCACTTCTTACTTCAACTTTGTTAAAAGATTTTGCAATAGCTCTATACTTCAGAAGTTTCTTCCAAATCCAAGAACCCAGAGTAGTTTCCTCTCTTATTTTCCAGAACGAACCTTTGCGTATCAGATATCTTTTAACCCATTTTACCCAAAGAGTATCCTGAGACAATATTCGCCAAATGAGGTTGAGACAGCTTACTACATTAGTCTCCGACAAAGACCTTAACCCGAGTCCACCTTCATCTTTTGGTTTGCACACATTTGCCCAAGAGATCTTTGCTTTCTGCGTGTTCATAGCTGGACCTGACCACAAGAAACTTGAACATAACTGATCTATCTCCTTTATGCATTGCTTTGGGAGTCGAAAGACTGACATCCAGAAGTTAGTTATGCTGTGAATTACTGAACCAATCAGTTGCCGACGACCTGCAAATGAGAGCTGTCTTGCCGTCCAAGATGTTATTCTTTTCTTTACTCTATTGATCAAAGGAGAGTAGTCATTTGCTGTCATACGCTTTGTGAGTAGAGGAACTCCAAGATAACGGACCGGTAGCTTTCCCACTTCAAAGGGAAATTGTTCCAAAATGGCCTCTCTTTCATCACATACTCCTGCCAAGAACAGAGTAGATTTCTCCAAGCTTATATGTAGACCAGACATACATGAAAAGTCTTTAAAAACTTGAAGAATCCCTTCGATAGAGCTTTTTTTCCCGTCTGTGAACACCAGGAGACCATCAGCAAAACAAAGATGAGTAAGATGAACCTCTTGGCAGTATGGATGATATCCGATCTTCCTCTCCTCTGCCATTTTATTTAGCAGTTTGGATAGCACCTCCATGCACATGACAAATAGATATGGAGAGAGGGAGCAGCCTTGGCGAAGCCCTCTTGAACTGTTGAAATATCCAGCTAGCTCCCCATTTATCTGTACCGAGAATGAGGCTAGTTCAATACACTTCTTCACCCATAAAACAAATTTCGCCGGTATGTTGATTGCTGATAGGATAGCCAGAACGAAAGACCATTGAACCGAATCGAAAGCCTTTGAAATATCTATCTTTATCGCACATCTAGAAGATATTGTAGTTTTGTGGTAGCTCTTGACCAGCTCAGAAGCAAGTAGAACATTTTCCATTAGTAGTCTGTCCTTAACAAAAGCAGACTGGTTTGTTGAAATGAATTTAGGTAGTATCTTTTTCAACCTTTTAGCCAAGATCTTGGAGATTACCTTGTATAACACATTACAGCAGGAAATAGGTCTGTAATCTCCCATTCTTATTGCTTCATCTTTCTTTGGAATGAGCGCAAGGATGGTCGAGTTTACTCCTTTTGGTAGGAAGCCTTTTGTAAAGAAAGACTGAACAGCAACTACAAAATCCTCTCCAACAATTGACCAAGCTGATTTATAGAATTCACAAGTAAACCCGTCCGGACCAGGTGACTTATCTGCTCCCATAGAGAATAAGACTGTCTTTATCTCCGCAGCCGAAACCTCAACATCTAGGACGCTCATGTCCAAATTGTCGCATTCAAACCCCAGTAACTGCTTAAGCTCGACTTCCGAAATCCCCACAAAATCATTTGGGGTAAGAGATAAAAAATTGGAGAAGTGTTTAACTGCTTCCTCTTTGATTTCATCTTGACTTGTGGCGATAGATCCATCAGCACGTTGAATCTCTCTAATCGCGTTTCTCACCTCTCTGACTTTGGCCGCTCGATGAAACTGCTTGTTGTTTCCATCCCCAATACCCAACCAGTGAAGTTTTGCCTTTTGGCTGAGTATTTTTTCCTCCAGAGATGAAAGAAGATTCCAGCGATCATAGGCCATTGATTCTTCTCGCATGTTTTCACCAATTGGATTTAGCATTGTGGTATTTTGTCGCTCACAAAGTATCCTCCATGTTTCTTTTGTTTTCTTTGCAATGTCTCTTATATGCTCCTTACTCAGCTTCCTCAGTCGTGTTTTCAGTTGTTTTAACTTCTTTGTCATGCGGAACATTGCAGAGGTTGATTGAAATAGAGGAGATGTAGTTGACCAGAATTCATGGACCAAGGGTAGGAAATCTGGAAAATCCACCACCGCATTTATAAATTTAAAAGGTTTGCGAACCTTTGCTGGTCCATCCTGAATCATAATTCTGCAGCGCAAGTGGTCGGAACATCCTCCCGCCTCAAAAACACAGTATGCCTGCGGAAATTTTTGCCACCATTGATCATTCATCAACGTTCGATCAAGTTTCTTACAAATCAAGTTCATATCTCGCTTATTGCTCCAAGTAAGCTTGGGACCTTGAAAAGACATATCCAGCAGAGAACAATAATTAACCACACTTTGAAATTCTCTCATTCCATTTGAGGTCAAGTCTTCCTCACCCGATCGCTCATCCTCATCCAATATCTCATTAAAATCTCCAAATACTAACCACGGTTTGCTTCTTATCAACGGTGAATCCTGATGTGATTTCAGATCCTGCCAAAGTTCTCTCCTTTCTTCCTTTGTGTTCTTTGCATAAACAAAAGAACAAAAAATTTCTTCCGTATTTCCTTCCATCAAGATAGCACAAGTGATTACCTGGCTACTCTTGAAACAAGGTGTAACTCTAACCTTCGGGTGCCATACCACCCAAATCCTTCCCAGTCTATTATGTTCATAATTAGATAGAAAGGACCAGTCTCCAAAAACTTTCTCAGCTAAACGGTTAGCCTTTGATTCCTTTACCTTCGTCTCCAGTAGGCAACCAAACTGGAACGATTCTTTTCTGATACATTCTCGAACAACAGAGTGTTTAGATTTTTTATTGAGTCCTCTGATGTTCCAGAAGAAACCAGACATTAATAATTCTTGCGAGTGGACTTTTTGCTCGAAGCCGGAGGGGCGCCCTCCTTTGCTTCCTGAGCGTTTTGATCAGATAAAGATCTGTGCTTATCTTTGGAGTTTCTCGGACGAGACCTCCTTAGGATTACCACATTATCTTCTTTCTCCTTTTTTTGATTAGTCGCTGGTAAGGGTGCTTCCTCCACTTTCGCACACTCCTCTTCTCCCTCCTCTTGATCATTAGTTTTTGGATCAGTAATCTCCTCTAGAATATTCTGATCTTTAATCTCTTTATCATTTTCATCCTCTAAGGCCAGGACTGAGTATCTTGACGTCGTAATCACTTCATTTACCTCCACACTCTTCATTGGTGATTTACTTGTTTTCCCCAGGGACACTTCAGACCACGTCTGCTCATCAGCTGAATCTATTCCATTCACATTCTTTAATAACCGAGAGTTCTCTGTATCGGCTAAACCTCCGATCTCATTCATTGCCTTTGTTGGTTGTTTCTTATTTTCCAGCTGGTCAACTATCGGTTCATCCTTATCATTTTGTATGTCCGACAAGATTTCTTCCTTTTCTTTTTCTTTGCCCTCGTCATCCACTCTTCCTTCTCTTTGTTTTGAGGATGAGCCGACAATCTCTCCTTCCTCAATCTCCTTATTTATCTGTTCTTCTTGCACCTTCTTGGGAGCCAAACACGCTTCTTCCAAATGCCCCCACTTTTTGCAATTTGCGCATCTGGTTGGAAGTCTCGGGTAGATATATTTTACCAGGGTTTCCTTACCATCGAAGTTGAAGACCATCGATTTAGGAAGTTCCTTTGTGAGGTCTGCATTCACAAATACCTTTGGTAGCTGTAGATTGGTGCATTGAGCTGTTTCTGGGTGGAGTCTAACAGGAACACCCACTGGACTTGTTATCAGACTCAAACCCTTCCAAGAGACCATAAGGTTATCTTCTGATTTGGGTGATACCTTGAGTTTTCATTAAAATATTGTAGTTCTACACCATTTGATTTATTAAATTAATTCATTTGTTTTGTTTTAAAAGAGATCATTAAGCCAAGGTCTTGTGTAGTAAAGGTTTCCTTTGATTGTGCATGTATCCCACTTCATTCAAGGTTTGGGATGTTGTAGCTCGCAGATTGGAATTCGGGGTGAATTCTAATTAAAAGAGATTATTGCATGTATCCTCTCCCTCTCCCTCTCCCTCTCCCTCCCTCTATCTATCTCTTTTCTGGATGTTGAGGAGAGAGAGAGAGAGAGAGAGAGGGAGAGAGATAGAGAGGGAGAGAGAGAGAGGGAGAGAGAGAGAGAGACGTTTGAGAGAGACAAGAATATGCG
The DNA here is from genome assembly GCA_905132765.1 of Moricandia arvensis. Lineage (NCBI taxonomy): Eukaryota > Viridiplantae > Streptophyta > Magnoliopsida > Brassicales > Brassicaceae > Moricandia > Moricandia arvensis. Next base: position 28,404 of record CAJHQP010001635.1, read on the forward strand.
ACTGAGACGAGAAGATCCGACGATGGAGACGAGAGATGCGGCAACTAATAAAACGAGATGCAATGAAGGAGACGAGGAGATATGGGTATCAAATCATGAACAAAACAAAATCTGAGAGATAGTGAGAGACATACCTCAGTCGCCATAGAGGAGAGAGGCATAAGAGGAGAATAGGAGATGAGGTGCGTCACAGAGTAGAGGAGAAGAGGAGACTTACCTCAAACAGATCTGGTGTTGCTTGAGCTTCCGGGAAGAAAGAGGCTTGAATAGCTTGTCTTCTCCCATCTCTAGCCATGACTAGAAAAAGGTAACGATGAGGCAGATTGAGGCTGGTGAAGAAGAGAAGCAACCGAAGAGACAAAATTAGGTTTTGTGAAGGAGGCCGGAGAGATTAAGTTTTGTATTCTTTTAATGTGAAAATTATGTGGCTGTGAGTTAATTCCCATGGTTGACATTGTTTAACCCGGGAAACACTTAGCCTGAGAATTAAAAATGTGCTTGTAATTGTTTTGGTAAGGATTGTTATCCCACTTTATTAATGATAGCGTTTAAACTTACCAATGCTATTATATACAAACACACACACACACACACACATATATATATATATATATATATATGTCTTTTGAAAATCGAAAAAAACAATGTAATGCACATACGAAAATGATATCTTAAACTATAAGTTATGTAAAAGATAGGATTCACGTAGAAAAGTTATCTTCTTGTGTTGTCTTTACTCAATGTTCTTGTAGTAATTATTAATTAGATTTGAACCAATAATATCAAGGGGTTTATAAGACAACGAACTTGGAATTTAAACCATTTGATACTGGAGTTACTCGGTTTATTGAAACCCGGTGTGAATTTAGGATGACAACTAAAACCATTTTGGTAAAACGCGATAAAGGCCCATTTACGGTTTTAGACGAAAATGAGCCCAATTATGATGAAGGCCCACCGGATATCCAAATAAGAAAATTGGAAAAGAAGATAATTGTCAAGCTCTGAGATAATGATGGAAAAATCGAGAAGATAAGAAAGATTTCCGCGGACCGAAAAACTAAAATCCAGGGCAGAAAAGGAAATATGAACGGCCTTGGAGACCTATATAAGAGAAGAAAGGGAGAGGGAAACACACACTCGAAACATGTCTGCAACTTAGCACTTAGAGCAGTTTAGGAAACTTTCTATTTTTGTTATCGACTTGCAACTCAATTAGGTTTTCAAGTCTTAGGTTGTTAGAATAAGGCAACTCACCGAGAGCTCTTGCGGCCAAGGCTTGTACCTATTGTAAACGCTCATACGCAGATTCGGAATAAGATCTCTATTGCTCTATTCTTCATCTCGATTTATTTTGTTTTGTCTGTTTTGTTTTCCATAACTTGACTACTTGTCGTTAGGCTCAACAGAAATCAAGAGCATATGGGAAAGTTAGGGTTTCTTAGCTTTCCTCTGATTACGAAAATCGACAGTGTGAATTTTGGTTCCCATAGTTTCATGCTAGAACGAGGGGAGATTACCGATCAATCTAACTCCAGCCGCAAAACGCTTGGTCAAATATGTCTACAGACGTTCAGGACTATCAACCACCTCGCGATGGCAACGCAGTCGACAACAATGTTGAAAGCACTCTAGCAGCGAATGTGTCTGCAGTTATCGCAAACGTAAACACCACAGTGTTCGAGGAGATTAAAAATATGTTTCCGACTCCCGAAAAGAACTCGGCTGTACAAGACAGGCTCACGAGTTCTCTTGCTAAACAGGTTGGAACAACTAGAATCCGTGGAAGAAGACTCCACTTCACGAGTCCGCACGACATGCCTACTAACACGCAGAACGTTTTATCTGATCAAAATCCAGACGAAGCAATCTCAGACGTAACTCGGCCAAACGCGAAAAATACCCAAACTCTCGAGCAAGAAACATGGGCCGATGAAGTCGAACAGGTCAACTTGGAACCTAGCGATCGGCCCGATCCTTCGGACGAGGACACTGACATGCATCCAAGGAGGACAAGAAGCTGCACGGTTAGGGAGAACTCTCCGTTCAATATGCCCATGACTGAACAAGAAGAAAACGTCTTCTAGGTATAGCAAGAAACTTTATCCGAAGAGCAGGCTCGAATCACTCACAACAAACACTCACAAACTAGAAAAACAGCTGGCAGTGACCCCAGTGAGATGCGCGATCTCTGTGATTATATCGCAAAAACAACCTAAGAGGTAAAAGCGGTGAAGTCTCAAATTCACCATGCCACCAGCGCCGCACTTGAGATCGATAGACTCCTCGAGGAAGCTCGGAAAACTCCATTCACTGCTCGTATCAATCGAAACAAGGGTTTCAGATCCCGGAAAGATCAAAATCCCTGTATATGATGGAACAAGCAACCCAAAAGTGCATCTACAAACCTTCCAGACCGCGATGGGTATGGCCAAACTATGGGACAACAAATAAAATACGCCGGCTTTTCTTGCCTCTTCATTGAACATCTTGAGGGAGCACCACTCAAATGGTTTTCTCGCTTAAACCGGAATTCCATCAGAAGCTTCCATCAACTCGCTTCGGCATTCCTCAAGCAATATTCATTGTTCATGAATAGGGAAACTTCAGACGTCGACCTTTGGAGCTTGTCCCCAAAGTAAGACGAACCTCTCCGCAATTACATGAACCGGTTTAAAATCTTCATGTCTAGAGTTAGCGGAATCAGCGATAAGGTGGTTATCGATGCACTCAGAAAGACTCTCTGGTACAAGTCAAAATTCAGGAAGGGGATAACTCTTGAAAAGCCATGTACAATCCAGGATGGTCTTCATAAAGCAACAGACTCTATCATCATCAAAGAAGAGATTACAGTTCTTTTGCAGAAACATTAGAAAATAAGGACATTGTCGAAAGACACAACATCAGAGCAGAAGCTGAAAAGGAAGACCTCTTATAACGACAAGTACGTCCATCGTGAGGGGGAAGACGTCCGGGGAGCACACAATAATGGCTTCCACTCCTCGTCAGAACAAGGAAGAATATCGAGAAACACATAACTTGACCTATGACAAAACATGATTCTGCGATTTTCACCAAACCAGGGGCCATTCCACTATGAACTGCAAAGTTCTTGGTGCAAGGTATACGGAAAACTGCTCGCATGAAAAATTTGGGAGGTAACAGGCATAAAAGTCCTCATCAGAGGTACTGACCTTCCGCTAAAGACCGATGAAACTCCGCCAGCAGAAAACGTTCCTCAAAGAAATCGATCGGGCAAGAACGAAAAACATGGAAGAAGGGAAGATGATAATGGCAACGACAATAATCTTTGCAGGGTGAACAAGATCATCGGAGGATTGCAATACTGCCAGGATACCGTCTTGTCAATAAAAGATTATCAACAGAAATCTAATATGGTCGCATGTAAGTCGCATACGATCACTTTCGAGGAATACGAATACGTCGGAATTGACAAACTTCACTGTGATTCACTCGTAATCGATCTCTGATAAAGGAACTCGAGATTGCCAGAGTCCTTGTATATACGCGAAAGTACCATTGACGTTATCTTCCGCGATATGCACAAAAGGATGAACGTCGATCTGAGGCAAATCACGATGACATATATGGCTAAACCCAAACGCGCAAAGACAACTCAATCTCCTATTGAAAACGCTTCTAGGAAGCACAATCCAGAATCCTCAACCCAACAACAGATTCAGACAATGAAACCAAAAATTCTTCCGAACCCAACCGGAGGAGAAAAATCCGGAAGAAGTCGTCGATCCAGAAACGGTCACTGCAAGTAAGGCGATGGTGCAGCAGCAACCACCGAGTAAAAACGCTCACGGCACAAACTGAACTACGCGACCGCTTGATCCCTGAAAGAGGTACATAGGCAACTCGTCACAAGACGAGTTCAGCGGTCCCCCTCTTTCAAAAAGGGGGAGGAGTATGTATACGTATACTCCCACATTTAAAAATATTTGCCTTTGTACTCGATATTTTAAAAACTTCTCCATTGAAAAGAGAACACAATATGACTCCAAAAGGTCTCAGAAATCTCATTTATCGAATAAAATACTTGATCTCGAGGTACTTTACGCCTATGATAACAATTTGTTAAGAAACAACCTGGCACGAATAAACCGTTACCGAATAAACCAAAAACGGATATCTCATGAGTAACAAACTCAGTAAAAACCAAGCAAACTCCGAGTGTTTCCAAAAGCATCCCTCAGATGACATATAAGTCTTCTTGACAATAACTGAACATCTTCCAAACCCGCAATATGTTTTGAAAAACAGTACACTAAGGAAACTTCCGAACGGAAAAATACTTCTTAACAACCTACTACACGAATGACTCTTAGATACACGGTCAAAAATGACCTCCAACCGACACACTATACCCTATTCTCAAAAACTTGAGATCACCTTACACATAAAACATATTTTTGGAAAACAAAAGCGAGACGTCGAGAGAAAACCTTTGAAAATATAGTTTCAAACTCAAAACACACCACTAAAACAGTCCGTCCGCGACTATAAATTAAAAAAAAACTCATAAAAGCATACGCTCACTCTTATATCGCATTCATTGATTGGCCCCGTTGAGTACATCAACTGTTCCCTAAAAAAACATTTAGACCTCCACCTCTTGCAGGATTGGTCCTCATACATCCGACACATTAATAATAGTGTGCTGTAAAAGAAATCTGAAGCTTTGGTTAGAACTTCCAGACGACTTTAAAATTTTCTTTGGAGAGATGCTCGGTTTCCGATAGATGCAAATCATATAAGCCAAGAACTTATCGCAGACTTCAATTTTGAGACAAAACCAGGTCGAAACTTCTAACGGGTAACGAAAGCCTGAATAGTCACCGCAACCCCTAAAAACCGATAGTAAGCCTAGGTTTTGCCTTAAACCCAACACACTGGTCTTAAACATCTTAAGGAATGGTATCTAACTGATACAAGATCCTAAACTTGTCTCTTCACTTATGTTCGCATGTTCATAAAAACTAAGTTTTCGAATACTCGCAACCGAAACAAACAACGGACGTAATGATTCTTCAAAGAGTTAGATACGAGACTAACACTCGTATTCTTTCCTCTAGATCAATGATACGACTTATACACTATTAAAAAGAAACATACTTCACGGACATACTTGGCCAATATGATAACATAAACATAACATAGGGAACACACTCCCTTGAAAACACGAAAATCCTTCACGGATCTAGCTCATTGTTCCCAGACATCAACCTCCCAATCAAGTAATCGCTAACTCTCAGTAGGTCCACATGCATATCAACCTCGACGTCATCTCTCGGATCGGCATGTCCAACTTCCTTGAATCAAGAGAAACAGGAATCGGGGCCTCAGTTCTCCCAAATATTCCTCTCTATCTAAGGGATTGTTGATTCCATGTTGGAAAGGTCGGCCAAATGCCTCAAAATCACCGCCTCTTTGGTCTTGAAGTCGTAGTCGCTTCCCTGTGTACGCCACATAGCGCCAACGAAACCTTGACATTCGCGATAATCCCCAAAGGACATATACGCTTGCTGGAACTCTCTGAAGTCAACCATGAACTGATCCGAATGATCATTCATGATTGAGCCATCTCATTTCGACCATCTCTACGCTCACGAAGGAGAAGGCACACTCGCTCCCACTTGAAATCTTCCTCGCGAAGAAGGCATGCCTCGACCTCGCCCTTCCAACGAGCATTTTCCTTCTAGGCCATCTTGAATTTAAACTGAGCCGTCTGCACTTCAAGGTGGCTCACCCTAAGGTCCTCATTCATCACATGAAGGCCCTGCAAAGAAACCTTTCATTAGAGGCGAATTCAACAAAACAAGGCCGAAGTAAATGCAAAAACTGACCCCCATGCAGAGTCGCAATTCTTCCGTAAACTTCGCCGATCTATCAGATTCTCCGCTGGTCGCAGGCTGGTCCAGTGGAATGTTCAGAGCTGCGGGGTCTGACCAGTACTGCTCCCATCTCTAGCGAGGAGATCGTGGTGTCATTCCTCTGAAGACATAGCCTTCATCAGCGGTGACTGGTTTATTTTTGGGAGACCTCTCTCCCTCCTTCACCCCAAGAATCTTGTATGGTATGTACCTCTCCATAATTGGATTAAATTATAAGCCCACGACCGTATGAGGTGGAGCTATAGTGTGATGGTACACAACAGCTGTGAGAACTCGCTGCGGAGAAAGTAACCCCAATAGAATGGGCCTCCTCAAAGAAAATCCCTAACAAGGAGTGTGTACGCAGGAAACAGGGGAAGAGGGTCAACAACTGAAAAACGGAAAAGTGGTCAGACATCACTAAGCAATCAAAAAACAGTCAAAGTATCCGACCACGATACCCTTGCAACCTCATCTTCCTCTAAAGATATGGATGCTTTCTTCCGCAATGAAAGCCATATCTATGGAAACAAAGAAGTAACACTTATCCCAACCATGAAAGTTGGACGTAAACGATTTGATCACCGCAATGTTATTCCTTGTCTTGAGGAAGTATCAGAGCGATATACCCGTACTCATCGGATACAGAAAACCTAGAAACGTCGACGCTCAGGTCCATCCCTCGTTTGTAACTCAGAACAAAAATTCTGATGAGGTGTTGCACACCGGCATGCGAAAGTTTACTTATCGGCAAGCCATAGTGATCTAGGAACAAAACTATGACTTCCGTGATGGGAAAATATAGGTGACACTGTAGAAGATGCACCTCGTAGAATGTAAAGTAGCCACTAGGCGTAAAGTTGGAACTCTGCCCATGTTTCGGCATCTGAAACGTCACCTCCTCAGGAACTTGGAAAAAATCCCGGATGGTGGCAAAGAAAGAACTCCTACAGTCACTCGGCCCCTCGGAAGGCCCTACAAAGGTCAGTCTCGCAGGAAACCACAAGTCAGCTCGTGGAGGTGCGAGACCACATCTTGCATTCCAATACGCGTCCACCTCCCCAGGGTCAATAGAATGTTGCAAAAACTCAGCCTTCTGAACAGCCTCATTACCCCCAAACTCTTAAGCTCTCGGGAACGTAAATGGAAGGTAATGCACTCTCAGAAACTTCAGTGTTGAAAGCCATAATACCAAAAAAGGGAAGACGAGAGAAGAAGGATTTTCTACCTTGGGAAAATTTTCTTGTGGGAGTAATCAAGTATTTGAAAGGTTACTCCACATACATATAGAAAAGGGATTTACTATTCATACTTGGAGTTTTTGCCATCAATTCCACCTAACTTATCTAACACGCCTGACATCTCGCAAGAACGCTTTGGCCATTCTTGCAAGCTGGGGGGCTGACTATTGGGGTCAAAAATGGTCACGACCGAATCGATGCCTTAAAATTACTGAGGAAATATTATCACTATTTTGAGTAAGAAGACAACAAGAAATCGTCGCATCTGAACTCCTCATCGCTCTACCCATCTCGTCCCCATCAACGAATCAAGATGTACAATCGAAGAACTTGCAAGTCTAGGTGCCCGTGGATGACTAGACATCCAACGTAGTTCAACTGCCTCAATAAAACTTAAAAAGTATATAGATAGAGAATATAAAGTGGACTACTTGTCATCCTAATCTTCTGCATCCTCCTCTGGAATCGGCAGTAACTGGTGGAAGATGCTGTGCTCTGGTGTGTGGCTGGCGCATACAAGTGCAGCTCGAGAGTCTGGCGCAGATGGCTCAGATTGCAGCAGCGAGAGAGCGCTGCAATGAGTCTTCTAGATCAACACAGAAGACAGGGAACTCTGGAAGATCATCAGACGTCGCAGGGCTGCTAGTGGATGCCCCACTGCGGGATCTCTTGTGGGATGGGTGGATGGTCATATCTGTTATTTTCTGAAAAGCAAGGTGTGACCGTCGACACGTATGTTTGTCAAAGCTCTATTCAGTAGCTGAACACAACACTCTTCCAAATGAGGGGTCTTGTACTTCAACTGATAGGATTCCCTAAACCACTTGGCGCTCTTCAGATAGGCCTCATCAAGCACTCGCTCCCTGTAATTAACCATGTACCCAGCTGTCGAAATCCCGCGGCGAGGGAAGATGGGAGTAAGAAGACTGCCAACAAACTCTTTCCTCGCGCCTTTTCCAGTAAAAGGTTTGGTCTTTAGTCAGACCCAATGCTCAGGAAAATGAGCGCCCACTTTTATCATGTGGTGAGACGGGGGTGGTTCTATCTGATCCTGGATGAGAGGCTTGATGGCAAGATACAGCAGAAAAAGCTCATGGACTCTCTCACCTTGTTTTGCTCCATTTTTCCAAAAGAGTGCCTTTGATCACCTTCACGAAGTAGTGCAATGTGGGGTGTATCTGTCCTTGTTGGGCATGTAGTCTCTTGTCCCAATCAAACACTAGAGGTCGTACTGACGAATGAATGATTTTAGCATAATGGTGCCAGCAGCAGTATGACCTGGGAATCCGTAGATGTCGCATAGGTCATGGATGGACAGCGTGTAGCGAACCCCCTAGATACAGAAAGTGACTGAACACTTGTAGGCTCACTTCAGGTTTGGGTTCTGAAAGTAGACTCGAACAGAAGCCATGAACTGCCGCACCAGACCAGGGTAAAGATCGTGGCGCTTAATCTCCATGGTTCCCAGCCACAGCCTCTTGATCAACGCCAGTGTGTCCTACTCGATACCCATACAGTCGATGGTGACGAGGTCAACGAAGCGAGTGGGGTTTATCTCAACCATATGCCACTCATTGTAGAACATAGTGTCATAATCATCCTAACCATCTGCAATGTCCTTGTAAGTGCTCTCATCCTGAAAGACTAAATCATTTGGAGCTTTCCCCCCAGTTATGCTCAACCACAAGTTTCTCGTTCTTGCCTTTAGGACATGGGTGAGCGGAGTGGTTGGTGGCGGTGTTTACAGGTAGTGTCGTTTGGGACGATTCACCCGCGAGCATACGAGCTCTCTTCTTGCTTGACATATACTACCATATACAACAAAAACCAAATTTAAAAATTGAATATTTTGTCGTTTTGAAATCCAGACCGTCGGACGATCATGATGGGAAGTTGGTTGACACTACACAGTTCTCTCGATTCGACGATGTGTTGATCAAAATTCAAAGATTAATTAACCTGCTCAATCACTTTAGGCTATCAATGGCGTCGATCCAAGCCACCATCTTAACTATCAAATACCCTAAATGCTAGTACCCTAAATCTTATCTATGTTTTTCTAACTAAGTTCTATCTTTCAAAAGTCATGAGATCTTGAGAACATACCATGTAGATCCGATGACTGAGTGCGCTAAACAAGTAGAGAAGTGAATATCGAGAGGGTTAGGATTGAAATCGGGAAAATCAAAACCGAGAGAGAAATTACGTCTTTAGGTTTTGAGGAAAATGAGTTATTAGAAAATCGGTAAAAGATTCGGTATTTTATATCGCAATCTTCTTGTAATACTAGCGTCAAACGACGACTTGTAAGCATCGATTGACGCGGTCGAATTTTAAAACTTTTGTTATTTTTTTCTAAAATCTGAAAAAAACTCATGAAAATCAAATAAATCAATATGAAAATAGAAATAATATACAACATCTTGTAAGCATCAATGGACGATTTGGATCGGGTTGCCTCCCATCAAGCGCTTATTTAATGTCGTAAGCTTGACAAATAATCATGATCAATCTGGTGTTGGTGTGACAAGAGGCATAGTGTTACCGTCTAGGATCTCTGTTTTTTTTCCTACAATGCTTTATCCTATGTCCATTCAAAATAAAGTCCTTGTCTTTGGAGTTGAAAAAAGAGAATTGATCCGTATGGTCTGACTTATTTGATGTTAGAGGGACCTGAACAAGTAGAACGCCATATTCCAGGAATAATTGCAAACAAGAGTTACAGAGAAGTACTTGATCGTTGGGTTCGGACTGCCTTGAGATGATCTTCCTATCATGATAGGCCTTTGTCCTTTCTTTGTAAAGCTTCGAATTTTCATAGGGGTGATTGCTAATCTCATCCAATACATTCTGCTATATCAACAATCTTTCAGCGGCAGGCATGAAGTCAAAATATATCATTTTACAGCCCATGCTGCTTTTTGTTCTAACTCCACCGGGAAGTGGCATGGTTTCCCATAGAGCATATGAAATGTTGTAGTCCTAAGTGGTGCTCTAAAGGCTGTTCTGTAGACCCACAGTGCATCATCCAGTTTTAAAGACCAATCTTTTATTCTCCTTCCTAGTGTCTTTTCTAAGATTTCTTTGATTTTCCGGTTAGATACTCCTACTTGTCCTCTTGTTTGAGGGTATAAGGAGTGGCCACTCGATGATGAAATCCATACTTTTCCAACATTTTCTCAAACACTTGGTTGATGAAATTAGTACCTCCGTCACTTATGACAATCTTAGGTAATTTAAATATTGGGGGAATGATGGACTTGAATATTGCTTTCACCCACTTGGACACATAATAACCAGCGACAAGAATGTATCTGTTCCCAATAGAAGAGGGGAAAGAGCCCATGAAATCAATACCCCAGCAGTCAAAAGTTCCACCTCGAGAATATAATTCTTATACAACTCATGTCTCTTTCTGATTTTTCATTTTCTCTAGCAAGCATCACATTAGATATAAAAGGATTGACCGTCCTGTAACATGGTGAACCACCAGAAACCTTCTTGTAGAACTTTAGACACTGTCTTGAACGGGGTGAAAAGTTCAACATAGTCAGAACCGTGGAGGTGGAATAAAACGCCTAGAATCTCTGATTCAGCAATGCAGCGTCTTGTTCATCTTCTTCTTTTTTTTTGACAAAGGGTAGGCGAATAGTGGGGTTACTGGTAATGTACCCACCCCTCACCTCCAACGACGTGTGATCATTCCTTTCTGAATTAGAATAATGGGGTCATAGGAAATTTTTCTACCTTTCTGCATCTTTTAGGAAATCATCTCAATCTTTTTTTTTCTAGATGCTGAAGAGAGGAAAGAAGGAAACCAAAAACACATAGACTTTTACCTTTCAGACCTGAAAGTGGAATCCAATCAAGTGCATTCAAAGCCCCAAAAAAAGCGATTAAGTTGATTACAGTTGGAGGTCAGGTTCGGTTCCTTCAAACATTCCCAGCTAGTGTCAATATAATGGTAGGTAATCCACTTGGGTATCTCTAGTACACTAGGCAGTCAGTAAATCTATGAATGATACAATAGAGTTGTTAGATAATAAGTAAAAATTGAAAAAGGTCATAATCCCCTTGTTAACTCTATAAAAACTTAATGAAAACACATAAAATTAAAGCTTAAAATAAAATACAGTATCAATAACTACCTCCCTCATACTTAAACAACATTTTTCCCAATGTTATATAATCCGAGATTGGTGAAGAAATAAATTATAAGTAGAAATTGAATAAGGAAAACGGGTTATACATGCCTGCTGATAGGACTGTCGATTGACACAGTTAAGTGGCGATCGATGCTCGTGATGTAATGTCGACCGACACCTTCCGATGGTTGTTGATCGAAGCTGGTATATCCACTCCTCTTCATCAATTTTTTTTGAGGACCTGAAATAAAAAAAATCTGAAAATTAGTAAAAAAATAACTAAAACCAATTTAAAACTTAACTAACCGTGGTTGCCTTTCACTCAACGCTTATTTTCAGTCATTAGCTTGACTTCTGGAAATCTGATTCAGTCCGGATGAGAATGAGAACTTGCTCCAAAATAAGTCTAAAATCAACTCTCTTTATCTTCATCACACTTATTGTGAAGGCCTTCACAGATTCTTCTCCTTTGTTTATCATTTCAGCAAAAAAGAGTTCTCGATGCTTTGTAAATAGCTGTGAGAAGCACCTGATGCGCACTCTGGATTTCCTGACACCATCTGAGAAGTTAGGAATCAATGACAATTGAGGACCGCCCTTGGTCCTTTTCTATTCTTCTAATTCTTCCTTTTCTTTCCCCCATACTTTTCTAATATCGTGGTAGTGCCTCCATCAAAAAGATTTTGACACAATCCGAACTCCTTCTACTCTGATATGCGACAAGTGTCGATCGACAATAAAGTTGTAGTGTCGATCGATACTTGTACTGAAGAGACCTTTTTGACATCATCTTCTAGACCTATTTTTTCCTGAGAAACAACTTCAGGTAGAAGACCTTTTACTATCCAAATGCCAAAATCTAAAAGGTCACTTTTGTTAGGAGGAATAGGTGAATCAACTTCAGAAATAGAGTAGGGAACCACAAACTTCACAGGGTCATGTATCCTATCAACAGTTTTGTGAAACCCTGCAGCTTCTTCTTCGAAGAATAGTGGTCTGAGATGTTTGGGGACAGCAAGTTGTGAAACCGTGGACTTGTGCAATCTCTCCTCAATTGGTTCCAGCTCAACTGTGTATCCAGGCAGCTTGACCAATGATGGATGTCGATCGATATCTGGTGAGTGGTGTCGATCGATGCTAGCCTTTGGTGAAGTTTCCAGATCTTTTCCCGAAGTGTGCTGATCTTCATCAAGCTTCATCTCTGAGTTTTGAGCCAAATTTTCAGGCTGAGCTTCACCTCTAGCTCCAACAAATTATTTGGCTCCAAGAAATATTCCATAGTCATCTCTTTAAAAAATGTCCAAATAATCAAGATGTGCTCCATCCTCTAGCTCCAAGAATTCTTCTAGTTCCAAGAAATCTTTCATTGTGATTTCTCTGTCTAGGGCATGTAGCAACTTGGTACATCGGTGCTCTTCAGTATTCTGCAATATTCTAAGGACAACTCGATATTTTAAGGATTTCAAGAGTTGGTTATCGACAGCATGAGTTTGTGTCGATCAACACTGAATTCGGATCATTAATATCATCTTTTCGTCTACTCCACTGAGCTCTCCAGATCCATATTATTCATCACCTTCTGCCATATATCTCCACATAGATTTCATCTCCATCTCTAGATTTGCTGCAGCATCATACAGAAAGTTGTTGATGAATGTGTTGTTGATTTCATTCCAAGAAGTAAGGGATCCTGGTGGCAACTTCTTGAACAAGCAAGCTGCGTTTACAACAAGAGAGTACGAGAAGATATAGCAGAAGTAGTAGATTGTAGAGACTCCATTGCACTTAATGGTCGATGCTAGATCTTCGAATACATTGAGGTGATCAATGGGACATTCATGAATAAGACCATGAAAGGGATGCTACGCACAAGAGAGATAAATTCAGGATTCAGCTCAAAGACATTCCTATGGGGTGCATAACAACGCATCACAGAACTGTTGGTATAGAAATCCTGAGTCTTACTGTAGTCTCTAAGTGTCATCTCTCGTTCCATCCCAATAATCACAACAACAGCAGTAGCATCCTGGTATTGCAGCCCCCTGTGTATAAATCAGCTGCCCTATACTGTTGCGAGTGCGATCTTCTTCGTCTTGTAAAACCCCATTCTCATCAATACTCATTATGAGTACTTCCACCTTCTCTCTCTTCCAACAAATAGTGTCAATCGACGACAATGGGTGAGTTTTGTTCGATACTTGGTTTTCAACGCTATCAATCATTTCTGGAGGGTGTTGGTTGATACTTCCCTCGTAGACTTCCGGATCGTGCGTTCTAAATCAAGTAGCCTTATTTCTAAGAAAACTATCTCTTTGATTTTTTTCTGGTACTCATATGCATGTACCTGAAAGTCACAAGGAAGAGAATAAGTATCCTAATAATAAAAACCGAGACGAAATCCTACACCTAGTTTAATGGTGATATGGTCCCCGACAACAGAACCAAATTTGATGTACTCAAATTACCCCAGAATAACTCTCTCAAATAAGAGATCAATTGCAATACTTAAAGGATTGTATCCATAGAGACTCGATATCTCACACAATGGACTTGAGTTTTATATCAAGCTAGTTTAAATAATGGAAAGCGACAAAGAAAGTAGTAAATAATAAAGCAGTAAATAGAGGAGTTGTTTGATGGAAGGAGAGTGCTAGACTTAGGGTTTTATTCAGGTTGTCAGAACTACAATCTGTAAATGGTAAGGATGTGATGCTAAAACTCAAATGCAATAGTAAGATATCCATCTCTCGCTATGAGTCTAATCAGATGACTAAGTCCTATGTTCCAGCTGTCGCATACGAAAAGGAAAGAGTAACGATCAATAATATAGAGTGAGTGTCGATTGATGCATCACCAGACAAGCATTGTCGCCCAAATCGATTTGTTCACTATGTTAACTAAACCAGTTGTCTAATGCGCCTAATAACTTAGCTCAGCATAATTATTTTCAGGTATAGAACCTACTTTGTCTATAATCCTAAGTTCAGTGTTTTAGTTAACTACTCTAGAACACAAGCAGTTTGATCAATTTTGCGAAGGAATCTATTAAATCACCCTAGCAATTATATATCTTTGAAGATCATCAAAACCCTAAAAAACCTAAACCTAGAAGGGGATTTACTCAGACATGATCATAGATGAGTAGAATAAAATATAGATCAACAGAATACCAAAGAAGTTCCTTCTTTCTCTCCTAACCCTAAGAGAAAATCTACAACAATAGAATAGAAAGTATAACCTAAACAATGGCTTAGAAAACACATAAATAAGGTTTTAAGTTGGCCAAGGCATTCTGGTAACTTGTGGTGACTTATGGGCCTTAGTCGGCCATGAAATAGATTTGTCTTGTCTTCCAGAATCAGTGTTGATCGACACCAAGAGGTTTGTGTTGATCGATGCTCCTTTTAAATCTCGACAGCTTCCTCTCACGAGGAAGACGTACTACTCTTCAGTATAACATGCATAACTTTAGATCTTATGATCAGATGGACCTGAAATCGGTGGAATCTGAAAGCTAACTAAAATCTATATAATGTCTAAAAAGAGGAGATAAATATCACCATGTTAAGGTCTCCATCCATTGATAAACGTCTGACGCATCTGTGCAACTATGCATCTCAAAAAGCTCAAAAAATTACCAAAGTTCTCCAAAACTTACAAAAGACTGAAAAAATCTAAATTTGACTCCAAAAATATATAATATACTCTATAAGGCACATATAACACGACCTAAAAGTGTTAAAATCCATGGTATATCATCTACCTAAAAAGCTAAACTTGAGTTCTGTTTATCTGACTCGACCGACCCGAATAGGAAATCTGAACGTAAGACATTACAAGTACGAAATAAAGACAAAGTTTTGGAGCGGTTAAGAAGGGTTTTGTAGATATACAGAATCAGATAGTTTTTTGTTAACAAGTTTAAATGCAGGTTGCTGACATCAAAGGCGGTTTCCGAACTATGAAGGCATGACTGGCCTAGTTGTCAGTTTGTGGTTCTGAGGCTTAAGACGACATCCGACCTAAGTGCTTAGCAGAACTGGTATAAGCACTTGGTTTACGTGATTGTGTGATTATTAAGTTATTCTATGGAATGTGTGTACCTCTTGTTGGTATTGTTGTGTGAGAACCTCGTGGTAGTTCTAGTAGCTTGCAGGTCATTGCTTCCTCAAAGGGTACCACTAAGCCAGTAGTGGTCCAGAAAGTGGTGGGCTCTGTTTAAATTGGTTGATTCGTAATGCAGAGAGTCACAAATGGATGTGACAACTCCCACCGAGTTCGGCTGAGAAATGGGGTCCGCGATTCCAATTGAGGACTGTGACCGGGTGGAAAGACCCAAGCGCCTACGCCTTTGTGGTATATTAGTGAGGGGATTACATGTGTCCCTTGTGTGGATGAAGAATGATTATGTTGGTCCCTAGGATTACAGATATTTTATTGATGTCTTGACACTCATGAAGAGTGCTTTTGTTTATTATGGTTTATTTATTTACTGCTCTAATCATTCATGCTTTAATATCTTGAATATTGATTGAGGAACTACCCATCTTGCTTGTGTTAGGGATAGGGTTTGGGATGATGGCTAGTTGTGGATGCTAGATAGGGAACCCTAACTCGCTGTGTGAAACAAGTTCACTAACTCCTCACCATCTCTTGCAGGTGACTAGTAGAAAGGACCGTAATGCTCGTGGAACTGTAGAATCGGGTGTAGATTTGACATCCTTTGTTAAAGACTCGTTTCAAGATATAAGTATGTATTTATTACTTTCAGCTGCGTCCATGCAGCTTATGTGTAATTATTGTTGGCTTGTGAACTTTATGTTATATATATGAAATAAAATATGTTTCATATTTATTGCGTGTTGAATATGATATTAGGTTATTCCGACCTAACAAAACTCTAAGACTCAGTACAGGTTGCAAAGTCTAGGGCCAAAGATTAGAGAAAACGAGTTCTGAATGGATATTTTGGGTTACGGAATCACGTTTTTAACTTGGAAGGTCTATTCTCAACCCGTTGTAACATTTCTGGACTTAGCGAGAAAGGTTGTTTGGGCATGTTCTTGATTGATTGTTCCCCGACTAGCCAACTGATGTCTAAAATGGTTTGGGGGTGTTACAGTGCTAGTAATCCTTCCATGAATTCTATCTTAGCTTTGTCTACCTCAATACCAGAAGCTAAAACCTTGTGTCCTAGAACAATTCCACTGGTGACCATAAAATAACACTTTCCCCAATTGTAACCAAGCTCTTCTTATCACATCTAGCTAATACCTTGCACAAGTTGTCAGGGAATGATGCGAAATCGGATCCATACACTGAGAAATCTTCCATAAGTACCTCCATAAAGTCTTCAATCATATGTGTAAAGATAGGCATCATATATCTCTGAAAGGTAGCAAGGGAATCACAAAGTCAAAAGGGCACCCTGCGGTATGAGAAATTGCCATAGGGACAAGTAAACGTATTTTTCTCTGGGTGGATAGGAATCTGAGAGAACCACTGATTGGTGATTAGCTAGCGTCCAACATCTGATCAATGAATGGTAAACGAAAATGATCATTTCTTGTCGCACATTCAGCTTCATGTAGTCTATGCACATCCTATGCCCAATAACAACCTTTGTGGGGATTAATTTGTCTTTTCATTCTTCACCAAAGTAACTCCACCTTTTCTTAGGAACCACATGTACTGGACTAACCCAATAGCTGTATGAAATCGGATAGATCACCCCTTCTTTAGGAAGTTTCAAGATCTCCCTTTTCACAAGTCTTTCAAATTCGGGTTCAGCCTCCTTTGATTCTGAACAGATGACTTCGAATCATCTTCCAAGTGAATCCTATGTATGCATAAATTGGGACAGATACCTGAAACGTCATCAAGGGAATAGCCAAGAGCTTTGTGATACTTTCGCAGCTTGCTTTGTAGTAAAGTGAGCTCTGCGTTATTTAAATTAGCATTGACAATAATAGGGTACGAGTTCTCAAAGAGGAAGGCGTATTTTAGGCTTGCTGGAAGTGGTTTGAGATCGGCCTTTGGTGCCTTTTCTAAGTTCCATTCACTAATTTGTGAAGGCTTTGCTCAACGCAATATGGTCATCGCTCGACGCTCTGGAAAATTTTGAATTCATCATTAGCATGAAACTGCATCACTTCCTGAGTAGGCAACCAACAAACTGACATACTCAGTGACTAGATCATACAGGTGTGATGCGTCTAATATTCAAACTATGAGGGCTCTTTCCAAGGGGTCTTTAGAGCACATATATCTGAATGATTCCTCAACTAATTCAGTGAGGTGGTCAATTAAAAATGTCTGGCCGTCGAGTATGGGTCTCTTGACTAGCTTTTCTATGTCAAAATTCATTAGCATATCACAAACATGCAGGCTTATTCGTTCCTTTCCCACATCTATTATTGCACTGGCTGTGGCTAGAAACGGTCTGCCCATGATCTGATGATTTTTGGGTTCCTACCCATATTTCAACACTACAAAAGTCTGTGGTAATCAGAACTTCGCTTGTCCTTATGGGTACATCCTCTAAAATGCCTTTTGGAAGTGTTATACCTTGTTATTTAGTATGTCTTGACTGTGTTTTAGAGTCTTTTTAGGTCAAGGTAAATTTTGGAGCGTTATGGAGATATTGGAGCTTGATAGAGCATTCAGAGAAGATATTCAGTTACTGTTCAGTCAGAGTCGAGGTCAAGCTTGACTATCGATCGAAGGTACACACTTATTGTCGATCGGCGGTCTACTCGCAGAGCAGTTAACCGACTTCTATCCCAAGTCAAGATAATTTACAAAAATGCCCCTGACGAGTTTTGACCTAGTTTTCACCAATTTATAAGGTCTTGCCATTGTTTAGGCAAAAGACCACCAACCACTACCACACATTCCAAGTTAGAGATTTCATAGTTTTGGGGAGAAGATCTGATCTCCTTTTGAGATTTGTATTGGAAGCCCATTATCTATTTTATGCATTATATTATTCAGTTTATTATGTCTTCTATGACTATGTCTAACTAATTCTCTTATTAGATTTAGGGTTCATTATGGTATTACATAATTAGCCAGAAATAGGATTGCTAGGTTGAAAAGATATTCATCTTTGTAATTGTGTTTAATGCTTGTGTTCTAGAGTAGCTAAGTAGAACCTTGAACCTAGGACATAGACAACTATGAGAGTAGGTTCTTTGACTTAATTAATTCTACTGAGTTAGGTTGTTAGATACATGCGAGAGCTGGTGTAATTAACCTGGCGAACGTACTTCCTGTCTGATAACCATCGATTGACACTAGGCATTCGCCGTCGATCGATGGTCGACTCCTCAGTTTGCATACAAGAGTTGGAACGAGAAGGGTCGGATTGTGATTAAGGTCCTTAAATATTTCATAATCCTTGCATCTTATTCATTATAATTCACTTACCATGAAATCCTAGATCTATATTCCCCTATTTGAATCAGTTTAACTATTTAGCAAATTTCCTTTTTGGAATAAACCTTCACTACAAGACCCCCTATTCATAGGTTACCTAACTAAGCCGTTAAGACTCAAAAAATCTATTGTGTGCCCTCGCTCTCTGTGGATTCGATCCCTAAGTACTACAATTTGACCTCTCTTGGCAAGAGTAGTTTATAGGGTTAATTTGATAGATTGCCTGCTTAATTTTATACCTTAAACCGCACGCTGTGAAATTTGGCGATGTTGTCGGGGAGCAAGGATCGCCATTAGATTTATTTTTAGGGTTAAGTCTAGTTTTTTTTACTGCAAGTTACTGATAATTTCTTTTTTTTTTTCAGGTGCATGCCTAGCAGTACCAGAAGCCAAAGGAACAAGAACTTACTCTTCTCAGACCTAGTTGCAATTGAGCACTCAAACCACAAGCAGACTCGACTAGCATCGATCGACGACAGCATTAGACCGACGATCGACACTCGTGCTTCAACATCGATCGACACCACCTCTTCGGCAACTATCGATGGTAGCTCCAGAAAGATTGTTGCTACACTAGTTGTGGTCTGAGACAAGATACGTGACATGTATGACCTAATAGGTCATCTGCGTTACGCAAGAGGTCAGAAGATTGATGAACATGGAGCTGTGATCCCTGGCTTATACTGAAGCTGCCGGCCAAGCTGCTCAACGAACACTGGCGGACTACAAACGTCCAGACAAGTTCTACGCTAATAGATCAGCGTCCTCCAGCTTTCCTGTGGAATGATTTTGAGATCAAACCATCCTTCTTCGCACTTTTTTCGCATGTGTCCTCCCATGGAATGCGACACGAGCACCCAATGGATCATCTGGAGCGATTTGAGGATCTAATTTCTGCAACAAAGCCAATGAAGTCCCTGAGGACTATCTATTCTGCAAGCTCTTCAAGTACACACTCGCTGGAGATGCTCTGCATTAGCTTAAGCAGCTACCACTCGGATCTCTGACATCCTGGACAAACATCAAGAACGCATTCCTGCGCAACTTCTTTGATGATGCACAAGCAGAAGACTTGAGAAGCAAGATTGCCACATTCACAAAGAAACCTGGGGAATCGTTCAGAAGCTCTTGGTTCAGATTCAAGTCCTACCAAAGAGACTACCCACACCACGGCTTCAATGAAGTGCAACTAATTAGCAACTTCTTCAGAGGTATTGATCTGCAATACCAGATGGCTCTAGACACTACTAGTGAAGGGAAATTAGGCACTAGGAGTCCTGAGGAAGCGAAAAGGATGATTGAGAACTTGGCATCCAACAATAGCACCAAGAACACTGACTATGAAAGGAAGAAACCAGCCCCATCTCCAAGCAAGTAGCAGATAGATGAGGTAAGGCAGAGTCGGACAGTATTCAGAAATTTCTCAAGATGCTAGAAGTGAAACCCCTTGAAGAAGAAGATGAGGAAGAGGATGTGAACTTCGTTGGTGGAAACGATTATCAGAGACCAGGAAATTCAGGATACAACATGAACTCCTATGGTGGCAACATGAATCAGAATCCTCAGCAGCAGGAGAAGCCTCAGGAAAGCAGGTTGGAACCCATGGTTGATAGGATACTGGAGCAACAGCAATAGATGACTGTGAACTTCAGTGGGAAGATAGATTTGCTGAACACCAATCTCAACACCAAGTTTGGAAACCTCAACACTCATGTCAAGAAGCTGGACAATCAAGTGCCCTAAACAAGTGAGGCAATTCAAAGACATGATGCCTTGATTAAGGAAAAAGGAGAGGCTAGTAAGAAGCACAACGTCAATGCATTGATAGGTGAAGATTTTTGGCAATAGGTGAAGACAGAACAGCTGCAAGAAAGAGATTTTTATGTGGAAAGTTCCATGTCTTTTGGCAGTGCACTGGTGTCGATCGACGCTAGAGCCTTAACATCGATCGACGGAACCTGCAGAATCAGCCGCCTTGTGTGAATCAACCAACGTCGATCGACCGCGTGAAGCGGCCATCGATCGACAGCCTCCAACAACAGTCCCGAGTCATTTACCAAGTCAAAGTGCCAACCAATTCATCAGACCTTCAAGGATGGAGAACCAGGAACAGGATGCTAGTACACATGATCCCATAACAACAAAGAGACGCTCTAGAAGGAAGCAAAAGATTCCTAAACATCTTCGCAGAGAAGCATATGACAAAGAGATGGATGACTTTGCCAAAAAAGTTTCTAAAATTCCTTTAGATACTCCATTTGATGAAGCATATTATACTCACAAATTGTGGATGTTTTTCAGGGAATCCAAGGAAACAAGAAATGACATAGAACGCATGTTCAATGACCTTAGGGAGAAGTCAAAGAAGTGGACTACTCTCAAGAAGAAAAATGACCATGGGAAGTTTGTGATCCCATGTTATGTCAAAGGTCACGAGTATCCTAGCGCCCTCTGCGACACTAGATAAGCAATTAGTATTATGCCTAGTGTGATGGCAGAGCAGATAAACCTGAAAGTGGAGCCTTCTAGTGATTCTTTCACCTTTTTGGACTGCTCCAAGGTGAAATTAGGAGGGATGGCCAGAGATGTTCCAGTACAAATTCGCAATGCAATAGTTCCAGTAGATATCCATGTGATGGACATAAAGATTGTTTGGAACTCCTCCTTACTCCTTGGAAGTGCTTTCATGGCAACAGTGGGACCTATATGGGATATGAAAACAAACAGGTTGTATCTGTTCTTGATAGATCCATACATTTTCTATGAACCTGGTAAAGACAAGAACAAAGCTACTCCGATAGAATTGGGTAATGATCCAGGTTTAATTGCTACATGTTTCTGCAAATATGATCAAAACGGTGAGCCTGCGGACACAGAAATTTGACACCCAACCTTTGGCATCGATCGACGGTCCCTTCAACAAGAACCAGCACAAATCCCACACTCTGGCATCGATCAATGATAATAACTCTGCATCGATCGACGGTGTTGCCCAATATCAGAACAACGAAGACAGTCAAGAGGAGATAGTCATACCGTGAGTGGGTACCAGAAACTGACAATCAAGAGTATGATGAGTCCTACTATGAAGAAGAAGCAGTCGAGCACCATGCCTTTGCACTCGAAAAATCTTGAAATTTCAAAGGATCTTATGGAAGCTGGAATGTAGTATTGATCGACGGTAACTCTGTACAATCTATCGATGAAGACCCAACATGATACAGTGATGATCATGGATACCTCAGACCAGATGAGTTTGGAATCATGAGACACCCAGATGGATATGCACGGGAAATGGATGGAAGAATTCTAAATGTGTCCAAGGATGATATTGCAGACATACTAGCTATGGACAATGTGGCAGGGAATCTCTTCAGAAATCAGACTTCAGGTGAGGCAGTCAACTCAACATCGATCGGCGGCAACAACTGGGTATCGATCAACGGTCATGACGCAGCATCCGGGCAGAGACTGGTAACAGAAGACTTATTATAAGACAAGCTCGAGGGAGTCTACTTTTCTCGGGACGTAATGAGGGAAAGTATCAACCAGAGTTTGGAGGACATCTCAGAGCCCATATATGCCAAACTCAACCTGCTGACAGGACGCATTCAAAAACTTGAGGAATTCATGCACAGACTGTCTTTTATTCAGAAGAAGATGGAAATCAGCAGGACAAAGCGGATGCGGCTGTAAGAATTTTTATCAGTGCATGGTTTGAGATACGCATTGAATATGTGGATACTTGCTTTCCAAATTAGTTTTATGAAACAACTTCCTAGTCCAGAGTTTACAACGTCGAGCTTAAGACTATAACCAAGCGCTGAGTGGGAGGAAACCCACTGTTTAGTAAGTTTTAATTTAGCTTTTACTTATCTAGTTATTATTTATGGTTTTATCTAATTATTTTAGGAGGAGTTGAACAGTCCAATATCACCATCGGTCGACGGATTAGATGGTTTACCATCGGTCGACACCTACAATTCGCCATCGGTCGACGCTCCTTATGGAGCTTGGTAACCTCAACTTTCTCAAAACCTTTTACTTATGCTTTAGTTTTATTAACCAAACCTAACGAGATATCACTGGAGACAGTGTAATTCAAGTCCGGAGGAGGTCGCTGATGCTTTTATTTATTTTGAGCTTTTATTTATTAAAATTTTTCAAATAGTTTTAATAGAGTCAAAAAGGGGATTATGATCAACAACTTTCTTATTGACTAACCACACTGTAGCACCATTCTTAGACATGTTGATTATAGAGAGTACTAGAGATGCCAAAGTGGATCATCTTGCCATTAGATCACGCTTACTAAGAAAGTCCGAAGGAACCAAAACTTATCTCCGACCTAATATTGACTACTTTGCTTGCTATGGGGCTTGGTATACATTGGATCAGGTTCCTTCTGCAAGTCTGTAAGGTACTAGTCTATTAATTCTGATTTACTTTCCCTTTTTCTCTTCAGGATCTATAATAGAAAAGATTGAGATGATTTCCTGAGATGCAGAGGAGTATGTACATTACCGATGACCCCACTATTCTAATTCATAGGAATGATCACACATTGTTGGAAGCGAGGGGCAGGTAAACTACCGATGACCCCAGTATTCCCTTACAGCTCCGTATTCAAAAAATCGAAAAAGAGATGGGAAGATGGACTGTGGCAGCATCAGTACCCATTAAAATTGAGATTTAAAAGATCCTGAAAAGAGGAAAGAGAGGGATCACGAAAGGCTTTATATCTATAAATGCAGGTTACAGGAGTTGAGTCCATGTGTCATCTGATCGATAATTCCAAGGTAAAGCCTACACTTTATTTTATGCGAAGAAATGAGATCAGTAAAGGGGTGAGTCAGATTAGTATTTGTTGAGTTGCTGAGAGAATGGATTTGGTTGCTATTCTAGGATAAGGCATATAAAGTTTCTCTTTGATTAGCATTATTCGATGTGGTTGCAATATAGTAGGGTGAAAGTCATATGTATTATGTGACTCCCCGCTTGTTGGCACCGCATAGTACTCCACATAATCCACAACGGAATAACTTATTTCATTCCAAGTGTACCATCAATGGAAAAGTCTGAAACTTCATCATCGATTCTGGAAGTACTGACAATGTGATCTCCGTAGATGCCGTTAAAAAAATTATCTCTCTCTAACGAGCCTCATCCGGCTCCATACAAGCTCAAATGGCTGCAATAGGACAACGACTTCCCCGTCACACGACACGCACTGGTCTCATTCTCGATTGGCTTCTCTTATCACGATAAAACTTATTTTGATATTGTTCCAATGGATGCATGTCACCTTCTCTTAGGACGTTGACGTGCATGTTTTAGTTGTTCTAGAAGGGTATAAATATCCTAAGCAAATCACTATCAAATTAACCCTAGTCTTTAACACATAAAATAGTACTCTTGCCAAAAGAGATCAGGTGTTGTACTTAGGGATCGAATCCACAGAGAGCAATGACACACAATAGATTTCGTATTTCTAAAGATTAAGCTAGTTGAATATATATTGGTTGGCAAACAATCAGTCAAGAAAATATTCCTTTTCAAGAAGTAGAGATGCAATATGAAAATAAGCTAATAATGCAAATATGGAAATAATGCAAATATGGAAATATTCTAATAAACTAACTTGATGCAAATGTTAATATGCTAGATCTAGGCTTTCAAGCTTAATGGATTATTGTGGATATGAAGCATATATATGTAAATACTAAGACTCAAATATTAATTATTCTGACCCTTTTAACTCCAACTTTCGTATGCGAGCAAAAGAAAAGACAATCGATCGACTACTATGGCCTGATGTCAATTGACTGTGAAATTAGAAGAAATTGTAAACGAAATTTGATAAGTCCACCAGACTAGTTAGACCAGCTCTCGCATGCGCCTAACAGCCTAGTTAAATGTAGTATGTTCTGGCATAGAACCTACTCACGTAGTCGTCCATGTTCTACTTTCGAGATCCTTATTAGCTGCTCTAGAATTCAAGCATTAAGCACAACTCAACTGATGGGCTAATCCATGATTGCTATTTTAAAAGCTTAGCTAGCAATCCTACTTAGCTAGCAATCCTACTTTTGGTTTAATCCATGATTGCTATCATTCAACCCTAAACCTAGTTGATGCCTTACTCACACATAATCAAAGAAAGAATAATAATCAGAATATAATGCATAGATACAATACTCGGGTTCAAATACAAATCTCCTAAGGAGTTATGAATCTTCTCCCCTAAAAACCTAAAACTATAAAGCTATGTTTTTGTGTCAAGCCATGCTTAAGCTTGTACTTGCACTTTCACACCCTTCTTGCTCTCAATACATGAGCATAAATATAAAAAAACTAAAATCTACATCAAAACTCGTCCAAGGTATTTTTGTCTTTTGTCTTCTGAATTTGGGCTTTGTAGTTGGCTGTCTGCGAGTTGGGCGTCGATCGATGGCAATTGTGCAGCATCGATCGATCTTGGTCTTTCATCATCGGTCGATTCCATGGTTGTGTCGTCGATCGACAGGCTTGGGCTTCGATCTCTCAAATAGTCAGCTACGGATTCTTCTCCTCTAAATGCTCTAAAAGTTCCAATCTCCATTTATCTCCAAAATGCCCCTGGACCTAAAAATACTCCAAAACATATCTTAGAGACACATAATAGAACCTAAATAGAGCCTAGAAAATTTCCTAAAACCGGTAATAAATAGGCTATATCAATTCCCCCAGACTTAACATTTTGCTTGTCCTCAAGCAAACTAAGCATGTGAAAGAGGTTTGAAAAGCGGAGACTCACATAATGTCTAAGTATAAATGTCACCTTACTCTGTTGCGACCACATCCTATCAAGTCAATCACAGAGAAACTTTATATACGCTATCCTAGTATAGCAACCAAATCCAGTCTACCAACAACTTAGCAAATACTAGTCTGACTCACCCCTCTACTGATTTCATTTGTTTGCATAAAATATAGTGTAGGTTTTACCTTGGAAATACCGATCAAGTGACACATGGACTCTACCTCTGCAAGTATTTGAACAACTAGGCACAAAATCTTCTATGATTCCTTTCTCCCCCCCCCACTTTCTCTTTGAATCTTTCTAGATCTCAAACTCAATGGACAATGATGCTGATACAGTCCATCTTGCCATCTCATTTTTTATTTTCCACTTCTTTTTATTTTTCTTTTCTTTTCTTTTTCTTTTGCTTTTTGTGCAAAGTTGTAGGCGAATAGTGGGGTCACGGTAATATACCTACACCTCGCTTCCAATGATGTGTGATCGTTTCTCCGAATTAGAATAATGGGGTCATAGGTAATTTACCTACTCTCCGCATCTCGGGAAGTCATCTCAGTCTTTTAAGCTATTAGGTAGATGCTGAAGAGAAAGAGAGAAGGGAACCAAAGATGCAATGACTTGTACCTACATACTTTCAGAAGGAATCCAATCCAGTGTATACCAAGCCCACAAGAAAGCAGATAATGTCAGGATTAGTGTTGGAAATCAGCTTCAGTTCCTTCAAACTTTCTAAGCAAGTGTTATATAGTGGCAGGATAGCCACCCTAGTAATCTCTGCACATCCTTCTAAGAATGGTGCTAAAGTGTGGTTAGTCAGTAATAAATCTTGATCATAGTCCGCTTCTTGACTCAATAAGTTCTTTTGAAAAAACTCATATATATAGCAAATAAAACTCAAAAATAAATAAAATAGCATTAGCGAACCTCCCCCTGGATTGGTTAGGAAAAATTAAATTATAAGTAAATAGATAGGTAGAGAAACTCGATACCAAACTCTGTGAAGAGTATCGATCGATGGAAGGCGTGTGTGGTCGATCGATGGTCGCGATCCAATGTCGACTGATGGTGCCTCTATGGTGTCGATCGATGGTGACTTAAACAGTCTATATAAAACAAAGTAAAACTCAAAATAAGTAGTAATATAAGTAAAAACGAAATAAAAGTTTACTAAACAGTGGGTTTCCTCCCACTCATCGCTTGGTTATAGTCTTTAGCTCGACGTTCTGAACTCTCTGACTAGTAAGAAGTTGGATCAACACTTGGAAAATAAGTTTCTACATCATCTTTGCTCTTCTTAAACCATGTACTCGTGAAGTTCCTTAATGCCTCATCTCTGCTGGGTTTCTCATTCCTTGTAACTGTTCTGAAAATGTCCATTGAATGCATTCCTTTTTCTAGTTTCTCAATACTGCGCTGTAGCATTCTAAGTCTGGCACTTGTAGTCTCTGATAAATCCTCCAATTTCTGAGAAATATCTTCCTTCATCAGGCTCTGAGAAAATGCCATTTCATCGAACCTATCTTCTAATTTTGTTTCTGCTGCTGACTTATATTTGTGGTCTTCAGCATCGATCGATGCATTGATGTTGTCGTCGATCGATGCTCGGTTTTCTGCCCCAATCGCATGCTGTGTTTGAACAGTATCCAAGTCTTGCTTCATCTCATCCATGCGTGCAGTCAAACCGGTGGGCATGTGTCTATAGGATAGTAGACATCATTCAACCTCTTGTAGAAATCATCTAGTGACATATTTTGAGTTCTGTAGATCGAATTCACAATATCATCAATCCCTTCTCTATTGTATGTCTGTTGATCCTTCCTAAACATAGCGATCCTTGTTGCATGTTCTGGTAAACATATGTAGCTCTGCTCAAACAAATTAGCTCTCTCTAGAACTACTCTAATGTCTTCGGTTTGCACATTTACTACCCTTTCGTCTGTAGCTCGTGCATTACCATTCTCATCTCGATAGATGACATACTCATCTTTCTTTTCCCAGTGGAAAAGTCTGTTGCCTTCAGTATCGAAAGCTCTCGTACCTTTCTCGAAACGCCAATCGACTGATGTTCGGATGGCGGTGTCGATTGATGGTGGCTTGAAAGTATCTTGATCAGTACGGATCGGCTCGTGTCTCTGCTCCGCAATATCGATCGATGCTACATGGTGTGTGTCGATTGATGGCTGCTGCTGCTGTCCAAATATATTATCCGATCTATTAGCCATAATAAGGGCATCTGCTACATCCTCCTTATATAAATGTAGGAGTCTCCCGCAAAGAGCCCGTTCATTTCCCTCTGGGTCTCTGAAAATTCCGAACTCATATGGTCTAAGGTTACCAATATATGTCTCTTTTTGCTCCATGTTTGTGTTCTGGTTCACGTCTGATGTCATTCGCAAAGGCCATGAGTAGCCTGTGATCGATGCTGGATTATCCACTCTCGCGTCATCACCCAGCCAGCGTCTTCTGAAACCAGGCGACGATATTCAATTTGCTCTTCCTCTCTGTAATCTTCATTGTATCCTTTACATAACGGACGTGTGTCAATCGATGGCGTATGGTAGCCGTCGATCGATACTCGATAACCAGACTGTTGCGTAAAAAAGCTTCTAGCTCAATTAGCAATGGCAAGAATGTCTGCAGTATCTTCCCTCGTGACATTAAGTAATCTACCATCCATAGCTCTTGCGTGACCGTCTGGATCTTTCATAATATTGAGTTCTTCTGGTTTTAGATAACTGTATTCTTTCTCGCGTTCTGCAGCTGAATCTACTTCAGTTGCTGCTTCGTGGTCAGTATGGATCGATGGCATAGGGTTACCATCGATCAATGTCAAATTCTCGAATTGATGGGAAATATGAAAAACACCAGCCTCTTCCATAGAAATCCCACAATATCCAATCATCTCTTCTCTGTAGTCTTCGTCGTACTCAGGTTGGGTTGTGTTGTAATCACCATCTGTGTGGTAATTGTTGATTTGTTCTAGAGTGTGAGTGACAACCGATTGTTGAATTGCAAGCGTGTCGATCGATAGTTTGGGTTGGGTGTCAATTGATTCTCCATCTTCTGACTCTCCATCTAAATCATAACCACAGAAGCATGTGGCTACAAGTTCTGCATTATCACTCAATTCAATCAGAGTAGCCTTGTTCTTATTCTTAACAGGTTCATAGAAAATATTTTGATCAATTAGAGATAGATACAACATGTTTAACTTCATATCGCAGATAGCTCCCACAGTAGCCATGAATGCTATTCCAAGTAAAAGTGAAGAGTTCCAATCTATCCTAATGTCCATCACATGGAACTCTACTGGTACTAAGGTGTTGTTAATCTGCTCTGGAACATCTTTTACCATCCCTCTTGAGTTCACTTTTGAGCAGTCTACAAATGTGAAGGAATCATTGGGGGGTTCCACTTTCACGTTCAGCTCCTCTACCATAGTTATTTTCATAATGCTCACTGATGATCCAGTATCACAGACGACATTGGGGTATTTGTTTCCCTTGATAAAGCATGGAATCACAAACTTCCCAGGATCACTCTTATTCTTCAGACATGTTCTTTGTTTCATCTTTTCTCTGAGATGATTTAAAATGACTTATATATCATTGTCTGTCATCCTTGTTTCCCTGAAAAACATCCACAACATGTGAGTTTAATAAGCTTCATCAAAAGGAGTATCTAAAGGAATTTTGAGAATTCTTTTGGTAAATCTGTCCATCTCTTTTTCATTCGCTTCTCTGCGTAGATGTTTGGGGAACTTTTTCTTCCGCTTGGAGTGTCCCTCATCTTCTCTATCAAGATCCATACTTTTAGATGTGTCAGTATACTGTTCTGAAACCATTTTGGTTGGACACACAATCAAAGTTGCAGAGATGCTTGATAGTCGAACCGGCTTCCTCATTTGTCCATCGATGCTCATATCGCATTGTCGATTGATCCCTCTATCACTATGTCGATCGACTATCTCATGTAGGTGTCGATTGATGTTAGTTGATTAACACAAAGCCATTGATTCTGCAGGATTCGCATTCGATCGATGCTCTTTGGTTGGTGTCTATCAACACCAATGCGAACTGCCAAATGACATCGAACTTTCCACACGAAAATCTCCTTCTTGGAGCTCTTCCCTCTTAACCTCCTACCAAAAAATATCATCAATCAATGCATTGACATGGTGCTTCTGTCCAACTTCAATTTTCTCTTTGATTGGGCTCTCATGTCTCCTAATGGTCACACTTGTTTGCAGCACTTGATTTTCCAGTTTCTTCACATGGGTGTTGAGGTTCTCAAATTTGGTGTTGAGATTGAGGTACAGCCCATCTATATTCCCATTAAAATCCACAGTCATTTTCTGCTGTCTTTCTATAACTCTATCAACCATTGCTTCAATTTTGCTTTCCTGAATCTCTGGAGAAAGATTCTGGTAGTAAAAAGATCCATAAGTTATGTTGTTTTTAAGGGCTTTCACTGTGAACTCTCATTAAAGCTACTCCTTTGACCATTCCCATAGGAGTTCCTGTTGAAACTTGGATTCCCTTGTCTCTGTAAACCATTCCCATCAATGTAGTTCACATCCTCTTCTTCAAACTAATCATCTCCAGACTCTATTGCTTCTACCTCTGCAAAAGTGACCAGCTTCCTGAAGAACTTCTGAACACTATCCAGTTTTGCCTTGACCTCTTCAGTCTGATCCTTACTCATAGTTGGAGCTGATCTCTTGCTTTCAAATTATGTGTTCTTGGTACTGCTACTGGATGCCAGATTCTCAATCAACCTTGTAGCTTCTTCAGGATTCCTAGTGCTGAAATTTCCCTTACTAGTTGTGTCCAAAGCCATTTGATACTGTAATCTGATACCACTAAAGAAAGTGCTGAGAAGTTTCACTTCGTTGAAACCCATGGTGTGGGAAGTCTCTTTGGTATGACTTGAATGTCATCCAAGTGTTTTTGAAAGACTCTGAGGGTTCCTTTGAAAAAGTAGCAATCTTGCTCCTCAGGTCTTCTGCTTTTGTGTCATCAAAGAAGTTGCGCAAGAAAGCATTCTTGATGTCATTCCAGGAAGTCAGAAATCCTGGTGGTAACTGCTTAAGCCAATATGAAGCTTCTCCAGCAAGTGAGTACTTGAAGAGCTTACAAAAGAGATAGTCTTCGGGGACTCCATTGGCTTTGATAGCAGTCACTAGATCCTCAAATCGCTCCAGATGGTCTATATGGTGCTCATGTCGTAACCCATGGTAAGGTGTATGCGCTACAAGTTCAAAGAAGGCGGGCTTGATTTCAAAATCATTCCTCTGAAAAGCTAGAGGGCGAATGGCGGATCTGTTGGCGTAAAACTGGTGTGGACAGTTATAGTCAGCTAGTGTTCTCTAAGCAGCTTTGGCATTAGCTTCAGGTTTATCTGCTGCAGCGTCTTCTTCTACTTTTGCATTAGGGATTACAGCCCCCATGATCGTCTATCTTTAGACCTGCTGCATTACGCAGATGACCGTCTTGGTCATGCAGGTTTTCGTTCTCATCCCGAGTCAAAATCAACATCGCAACCATCTGAACTCGTCGGCTTCTGTCGATCGATGCTTGTACTATGATGTCGATCGTTGGCTGTGTCGTTCGATTCTCGAGTTCTGAAGTCGGTCGATGCTGTCCGAAAAGTTGTGTCGGTCGATGCGGAGTTGATTTTGTCGATCGATGCTTGTCGTCTTTCTTTGTGGATCGTACGATCGATTCTATCGGGGTCAAAGAATAGTAATTCTTGTCCTTTGTTTCTCCTGGTGTGTCTTTGCATGCATCTGAAAAACAAGGAAAAGAAAAATTTAGTAACTTGAATGTAGTAACAAACCTAGACCAAATCCTGGAAATTAAATCTAATGGCGATCAATGCTTCCCGGCAACGGCGCCAAATTTGACGTGTGTGTTTAAGTTGTTCTAGCAGGGTATAAATATCCTAAACAAATCACTTCGAATTAACCATAGTCTTCAACACACAAAATAGTACTCTTGCCAAAAGAGATCAGGTGTAGTACTTAGGGATCGAATCCACAGAGAGCAATGGCACACAATAGATTTCTTATTTCTAAAGGTTAAGCTAGGTGAATATATATATTGGTTGGCAAACAATCAGTCAAGGAAATATTCATTTTTCAAGAAGTAGAGATGTAATATGGAAATAAGCCAATAATGCAAATATGGAAATATTTAAATAACCTAACTTGATGCAAATGTTTATATCCTAGATCTAGGGTTTCAAGCCTAATGGATTATACTTGATAGGAAGCACACATATGTAAACATACTAGGACTCAAATATTAACTATTATGACCCTTTTAACTCCAATTCTCGTATATAAGCAAAAGGAAACACCATCGATTGACGGCTATGGCCTGATGTCGATCGACGGTGAAATCAGAAGGAAGTGTGAAGGAGATTTGATATGTCCACAAGACTAGTTAGACCAGCTCTTGCATGCGCCTAACAACCTAGTTCAATGTAGTCTTTTCTGGCATAGAACCTATTCTCGTAGTCGTCCATGTCCTACTTTCGAGATCCTAGTTAGCTACTCTAAAATACAAGCATTAAGTACAACTCAATTGATGGATATTAACTTAGCTAGAAATCCTACTTTTGGGCTAATCCATGATTTCTATCATTCAACCATAAACCTAGTTGATATTTTACTCAGACATAATCAAAGAAAGAATAATAATCTGAATAGAATGCATAGATAGAACAATGGAGTTCAAATACATATCTCCATAAGGAGTTATGAATTTTCTCCCCTAAAAACCTAAAACTATAAAGCTATGTGGGTTGTGCCAAGCCTTGCCTAAGCTTGTACTTGCACTTTCACACCCTTCTTGCTCTCAATACATGAGCATAAATATAAAAACCCTAAAATCTAGGTCAGAACTCGTCCAGCGCATTCTTGTCTTTTATCTTCTGAACTTGGGCTTTTCAGTCAGTTGTCTGCGAGTTGAGCGTCGATCGATGGCAAGTGTGCAGCATCGATCGATCTTGGTCTTTCACCATCGGTCTATTCCATGGTTGTGTCATCGATCGACGAAATGCTTGCACTTCGACTCCTCAAATAGTGAGCTACGGATTATTCTCCTCTAAATGCTCCAAAATCTCCAAGTATCTCCATTTATCTCCAAAACATCCCTGGACCTGTTAATACTCTAAAACATATCTTAGACACACATAATATACCATAAATAGAGCCTAGAACATACCATAAAACTGGTAATAAATAGGCTATATCAGACGTCCACGGGAATCTTATTGCCATGTCATACACAATCGCTTTCTCAACACTTACAGCTTTCGATACAACAATCGTAAATTTTTTATTGAGACCATCACCACCAGATTCACTGTCAACACCGCCAGCACCGGTTCTCTTACTTCAACAAACCCAGTTTGAGTCGTTGATGAGGGATACGGGACCGCTCTGATTCTTGACATGTCACTGATAGCACCTACCGCATCAATGATTTCACCTCAACTTCATGATCTCCTCTCGGAATTCAGTAATGTATTTCCCAACGAACTTCCTCCAGGCTTACCACCATTATGAGATCTCCATCATCGCATCGAACTGGTTCCCGACGCCGCTTTGCTTAATTGTTCCCATTACCGAATAAGTCCATCAGAGCCGAGGAGCTGCGACGTCAAGTTGAAGTACTACTATCAAAAGGTTTTTTTTGCATGAGAGTCTTAGCCCATGCGCTGTCCCTGCCTTGCTTATTCCAAAAAAGGACAGGTCATGGCGAATGTGTGTTGTTAGTAGAGATATTAAGAAAAATCACAGTGAGGTATAGGTTTCCAATTCCTCGACTGAATGATTTACTCGACCATATTGGAGCCTCTTCTATCTTCTCCAAACTTGATTTATGCAGTGGCTACCACCATTTCGGATTCAACCAGAAGATGAGTGGAAGACAGCATTCAAAATCTTTGAGGGTCTCTTTGAGTCGTTGGTTATGCCTTTCGGGCTGTCCAACAAACCTAGCACTTTCATGCGAGTCATGAACCAGGGGTTGCGACCATTCATTGGCAAATTTGTTGTCATTTACTTCGATGATATTCTCATATGTAGTTCATCATTCGAAGAACATATCCGGCACTTACACGCGGTTCTCTCCGTTCTCCGGTGTGATCAACTTTTTGCAACCCGAAAGAAGTGTGCGTTTGGAGTTCAGAAAGTACACTTTCTAGGCTATATTTTCTCTGAATAAGGGCTTTCAGTCTATCCCAGAAAGGTATATGCGATCCGAACTTGGCATCAACCATCGACATTAACAGAGACTCAGATTTTTCATGATCACGCATCATTCTACCGCCGGTTCGTTCTGCAGTTCAGTAGTCTCATGTCACCAATAACTGATTGTATCCGCGATAGTAAATTTTGTGTTGACACAGAAGCTGATCATGCGTTTCGAACCATCAAAGAGAAGTTGTGCACTAGTCCTATTCTTGATCTGTCAAACTTTAATGCAGTTTTCGAGCTGCACACAGACGCGTCAAAAATGGGAATAGGTGCGGTTTATGTTAACAAAATCTTCCCATCGCCTTTTTAGTGAAAAGCATTCCAACACTCGTCTTTGTTACATCATGTACGACGTTGAGTTCTATGCAGTCGTCCAAGCAATAAAACATTGGCGCCATTATCTCTTTCACCGAGAATTTGTTCTCTATACTGATCACTATGCCTTGAAACATCTCAGTACTCAAGGGAGGGTCTCATCACGGCACGCGTCCTAGATTAACTATCTTCTGCAGTTCACGTTCGTCATCAAGCCACCTCAGGTTCTTCAAATCAAGTAGCTGATGCCCTCATTCGCAGACATGCCCTGCTTACTATGATGCATACTTTTGTTACTGTTTCAGTACGTTTGCTGACCTCTACGCATCTGATCCTTTTTTGGAAAGATCTATTCGGATACTACTGCTGAACTTCCTTCCTCGTAAACATTGTATAATGGTTTCTTGTTCTGAGATAACAGGTTGTGTATCCCCGAGTGTAGTCTCCGCCTTAATTTAATCTTTGAACTTTATGGTGAGGGTTACATTGGACGAGATCGTATGTTGCACCTGGTGTCGACCTCTTATTTTTGTCCCTCGTTACAAAAAGATGTGGAAAGATTTGTGGAGCGTTGTGTAACTTGCCAACGATCTAAAGGTCATACGTCAAATGCTGGTCTATACATGTCGCTTACTATCTTGATGCAACCGTGGACGGACATTAGTATGGACTTTTTGGTTGGCTTACCGCATACACAAAAAGGATTTTATTATGTTTTTGTGGTCGTTGATCGCTTCTCCAAGATGGTCCATTTTATCCCCTACAAGAAACAAAGGATGCTCTTCAGGTTGCTATCCTTCTCTTTCGCGATATTTACCATTTGCACGGTTTACCATCTTCCATCATATCAGATCGCGACTCTCGTTTTCTTGGCCAGTTTTGGCGGTCTCTATGAATATTGCTCAATACTAGTTTGGATATGAGTTATGCTTATAATCTTCAAAGTAATGGACAAACAGAGGTTAAAAATTGATCTATGGGGAATCTTTGGCGATGTTTGGTTGGTGATGCAATTCGTACTTGGGATGCTTGTTTACCTCAGGCCGAATTCGCTCATAATCGAGCAGTCAACCGCAGCTCCGGCCTCAATCCTTTTCAAGTTTTCTACAGCCTCCTCCCTCACGCTCTAGTTGATCTCTCTTTGCTTCCAGATCGTACGCAATTACATGGCGACACTTCAGCCTTTGTCGACACCATCCTGGAAACCCATGCTCGGACAACAGTACAACTTGAAGTTTCAGACACAAAGTACAAGACTGCAGCCCATCGCCGCCGTTTGGTCTTTGATATGGGTGACTTGGTTTGGCTTCATTTCACTCGAGATCGTATGCCTTCTCATGCTTACAACAAACTTAAGTCCAAGAAACTAGGACCATTACGAGTTGCAGCGAGGATTAACGATAATGTCTATCGTGTAGAACTCCCTACTGATATCACCACTTTGGATGTCTTCAATGTGCGGTACCTTTCTAAGTATTTTCCTCCAGACACCTCTTCTGATTCAGAGTTGAATCCTGCTCACCCCAGGGGACCTGATGCAGAAGCATCCAATCAAGAGGTGCCAACATAATCATGTTTATCGTTGGTTTTCTTTGTTTTATTAAATTAGGATTTTCTTTTAAAATTCCTTTTCTTAGTTGGTTTTCTATTTTCTTTCCTAAGCTGATTTTTGGCTTTAAAATCTTTATATAAAGAGAAATATAAATCTCATGAGAGGCTCATTTTGATTTAATAGAAAGAGCTTTGGCTTTATACCTTGTTTCGATTTGATTCAATCTATCGAAAGAAACGCTTGACCGATCCAAGAATAAGTCTCTAGAATCCTATGTGTTCTTTGATCAACCGTTACCCTTCGTACGATGCGCCAAGTGGTCTGCCCGCGCTACGTGCGGGGTAGTTGTTGCTTGTGTAGTATGATGTGTTTGAAGTTGCATGTGTTGATATTGATACTTTAAGATTTAATTTTTGGCTCAAAAATGGTGGTGAGATTTTTTTTTAGTTTATTAATACTTATCTAATGCTTTAAAAATGTACGGAGTGGTGAATTATTGTTGGGATAGGTGCAAAGACATTGATTGTGTGTGAAGTTTAGCAATTATTTGGTCCAATTATTTTTTTGAAAGGCCATTGCATGTTTGTGAAAAAAATGGCGTTGGGTTTTTAATTTGATAAAGCTAGCGGGTTTCTTTTGAAGCATTATTAGCTTTATTATTGGCTTAAATATCAAAATACCTATGATTTGCTAGAAACATATTTAATTGTCATAATAAGATTTTGTAAATGTCATGAGGTAACTTATGATCAATTTATTGCTTTTAATGTTTAATATGTTTTCAAGAAAGACATATTGAGTTTAAATTGAGAAACATACCTTTATTTTTGGGGGTTTCTTTCTTGGTTTCTTTTTTTCATCCGCAAAGCTCTAGTCTTCTTAGCGTTCACTGCTTTGACATGTAAATATTGTAATATGAACTTGTGAGTTATATATATATATGTTCAGGTTGATGAGAAAGGTTGAAATGGCGGTAATACTTTTTTGAATACTACCTTGCTTAGGATAGCCTAGTGTGATAAGGCTTTTGCTAGTGATGTGGTGAGCAGCCATGGTTGGTTCTGTTCTCGAGACGTGGCGGTTTCTCCTGCATTGAAACGACTTACAGTGTTTACTGAGACGAGGATGGGTAAACCTAGCTGATGGGTGTATGAGCTACTACCTGGTGCTGAGTTCATTTCATTCATATTAGCATCTTGATGGTGAATGTTTTCTCCTGCAAAGCAAACATCCAAAAGAATTACTTAAGTTTGTACCTAAAAGACATTTGCTGATTTGCATAGTTTCTAGTTAGCGAGTGAATCATGCCTTGTTGTGTTCCTTTTCCACATAAAGTCGTAGTTTTTGCGAGCATGTTTCCAACCACTTTCAATGTACGAAACTGGTGCAACATGTGTTTAGCAGACTATATCCATAATTGGTTAAAGCAGACCGAGCAGAAGATGCATAATATCATTTATATGAGCTTCGCTTGAATGATTAGGATATAAGCTGTTTGTTAGTAGTGAAAGTAACTGATCATGTAGCCATGGTTGCCATTGTTGACACGCTAGAGAACAAAAAAAAGTCTTAAAAAACAATGGAGTGCTAACATGTGATAAATCTGCATGCATTTTGGTATGCAAAGTACACACCTGAATTCTTTCTGGGGCGGCCTTTCATGACAGTTGATGCTGTCGAACTTGACGCCGTAGAGAGGGTTGTTGTACCTGAACACTCCATCATCGGCTTTGCATTTTGGTTTAGAACGTTGGCTTGACCATAACTTTAGGATTTGTTATTAGTTACAGTAGACAGAGGTTGAGATTTTGCCTAGAATATGTGGAAGCTTATTCCCTAGGGCCTAAAGAGTAACGGCTGATTAATGGTCATTTGTTTGCATTTAACGTAGGCGTCAAGGAAACATGGGAGGCATATAGCCTCCATATTGACCATTACTGTTTTTAGAGCATGCAATTGCTAATGAATGCAAATATGCTAGTGTTGACGCCGAGCCTAAATCATACGAAGGTTTACTACAGAAACTTGATTAAAATTTTAATATTTCTTTCAGCAGATGTCAACAGCCTTACTTGTTTAAGGCACTCAAACGCATTGTGTTTATGTGTTCACCAAAGCTACTGGATGTCTACATATTATAATGTTTTAAACTTGTTATGCGAGCTGTTTGATATATTTTTTTGTCATCAACATAAACAAACTCATGAATCAAATTAAACCGATAACTCTGCATCTATAATGAACGATGAAAGACGGTTGTTTTCTTGCACTGCAAGCTGATTAACATACTCTATTAAAATAGCATTACTCTAATAACCGATAGTTGGGCCATTTAATTAGTAACTCAACAAATTAACCTAAATATATTCATATTGTAATTTTAGAATAAATGTAAATAAGATTAATATCTAAATAAAAGATTGAGACAAAATTTCTATCTAAATCCTAACAGATTTTATGTGTTTTGGGGTTTTTAGTTTTGCAATGAAATAACATACCCCAAATCTGTTAAAAATAATATTAACTATTTATATATGAAAAATAAATAATAATTTTTAGTGCACAATTTAATGTATAATTTTATGGTAATAACAAAACAAAAAAACTGAAATATAATAAATAAAACAATTAGTTAACAAAATATAGAATTTTCTAATTTAAACAATACTGAAATACATGTTAACGAAATATAGAATTTAGTTTAGTCTTCGAAATATATATTTTCAAACAAAAGTTCTTATAAAATTAGTAATAATTCATATAAATTTAATGTTTAGAATCAAACTTTTTAATATGCTGTTAAATTTTAAATTAAACAAAAAACAAAAAAAAGTTGTTAATATACGAATAGTACAACTTTATTATAAAAACAAATTTCACCAAAAATAAAATTTCAAAATTATATTATATACAAAAACTAAAACTAATATAAAAAGTATACGCTTATAACTTATTTTAATCTAAATATTATTGAAAAATAAAAATATATGTGCGCGGATATGCAGATTTAACTCTGGTGTTTATATAAAGTAGTATTAACAATGTTAGCCTCATATGTTGTTTTACTTTTTGGTACATTAGCTTAACATTTCATACGTAGCAGTTTGTGCTTTAAATATGACTAGGGATTTTTCCGGGCTACGCCCGGGTTCAGACAAATATATTTATGAATATATCAAATACATATACACTAAAAGCTCTATATATAAATAATATTGGTACTATGGTATTTTAATAATTTATAGGGTTATTAATTTACCAAAAATAATCATTTTTAGATTTTTGTCTATTTTTATTTATAGAATAAGAAAAACAATTTGTTTGACCATTTATACATTAACAAAAATTTTGAAATCTGATTTTCATATTGTTTTTTTATATTATTTGATGTATATTTTTTTATGTTTCATCAAATTTATATGTAGTTTTTGATATAATTTATACTAAATATTATCAAAATATATTGAGATGTTTTTAAAAAATAGAGGTACTTTCATTGTGAATATAAAACCAAAAATATAACTTGTGGTTTGTACTTATATAAAATGTATATATATATCTAAATTATTAATTTATGATTTTAATAGGGCCATATATTTATATAGGAATTTATGAAAAATATTATCTTATTCTTTTATCCATTTGTATCATATTTTGAATCAGCCCAATTCGGGACCGAAGAAATTTATTAACTTATAGTTTTTATTAATTAATAGAGTATTAATTTATAATTTAAACAGTATTATCGTTAATTTATAAAAAGAAATTGTACACTGAATTTAAAATGCTTGAAACTTAATTTCAAATTTGTTGTCTTTTGAATATAAAATATATAAATAGGATGATGAAGATGCAATTCAATAAAAAGTAAATTAAAACTGCAATCTAAATACTTATTTAACAAACATAATTGGATTCTCATGAAAAAGGTTATTAATTTCTATTGATCCAAACCTATACACAGCTGATAGTTTCAATAAAAAATCAAGAGGTAGTCATTATTTACATACTTTTTCTCTTTTCTAATTGGATCACAACTCCAAATTTATCAAAATTTCACACTCATTACCTTTTTTAGTGTTTCTTAAACAGTAAGTTTAATATGTAAAACACTTTATAAGAAATATGTGGTAAGTTAAAATATGAATGACAAATAGAGAGTGCTTGTTGCAATTAAGAACACAATAATAATTTATATTTTAATAACAATTTTAAGTGACACTACAAAGTGTTTCACAAAAAAATAGTTGTAAGAAACTGATGTCTGAGATGCAATTGCTTCAAGGAAAAGTTTTTTTCCTTTTAAAGTATAATAACTCAGTGAAGAAACGATCTTTAAATCTAGCATTGATAGAAAAAGAAGCTCTCTTGAAAATTGAGAGACTGTTGAAAACTCGTGAACGACAAAAAAAAAAGAATGATTGGTAAGAAGATACAGCCGTAGATATTCTGAAGAAATGAAATTTAAATTGTAAGATTAGTTCTTTAGCTTAACATATTAATCCTTGTCATTAAAGATACTATGAATTTTTATATTTAATATTATATTATAAATACATAGTCTGATTGTTAATATGAATTTAAGTAAATTTAATATTGATTTTCCTGAATTTTTAAAAAATATTCTCAGAAATGTGTTTTGCATAATATTGTGTAATTTCGTTTTAGTCCTTATTACTTTTAAAAACCTTTATAATACTCATTTATTTATTCTTAACATAATTTTTCTTGAACTTCTTATTAGCTATATAACAATACTCACAACACAGTGAAAACTCCAATCTATATTTTTATATGATCCTACTATACAAAAATTTAAAATTGCTAACACACATGGACCTTGGCCAAACAGCCTTAAGAACACCATTCTAAACAACAAATCTTCATGCAGCAACAGTAGCTCCTCCAGCTAAGAAGCTTGAATGTCGAAACGTACTCTTCTTCCCAACAAATAACACTTTTAATGTGCTGAACACCAAAATTCATGACGAATCACTATCTTTCATAGAAGAAGTTTGAAGCATTTCTCCACAGTTCTTGTAGAAGAATTTTCCGTCTTTCACAACAACCTCAGAAGCTTGCCTTTCCATTTACACCAAGCATAATCATGAGAACAAAAAGAAATAGATACTAAGCGGAACAAGGTACTTAATGCATTGTGGCTCAAGTTTCAATCGAGACACTTCTCCACAAAGTTTACTTCTTTCCCCTTGCCAATATCATCAAACCTGAAACATTTCAATCAAACACACATCTAAGTTTTTTATTGGCTCAAACCGTTTGACATAAATGGGAAAAATGTGTCAGTGAGAAGTAATTACCAATAGAAGGGTTTGTAAAAATGAAGGTTGTGTCCATAACGATGTCTAAGGTCACAAACCTTTACCAACCTTATCTTCTCTTGTCCAAGCTCTAGACCCCACCTGGAATTCACTGTTTCATGTCTCTCAATATCAAAAAATGATATATAACTTCTCTTTGACTCACCAAATTCTAAGAGTTTCCGCCTGTGATGGAAGCAAAGGGGATACAACATAAGATAGCGACAACACAATAACACCAGAAGTTTTGAGATTAAAATTCTAACAGCTTTGCTCCACGAGCACTTTACAGCCTGCGAGCTTTCACCTGGTATGGAACTTCTTGCAAAATTTATGTAATTTAATTGCAGCTTCGTGTTTGGGGTTCCTCAGATCAAGAACTGAGATTTATCTAACAATCCCGACAATGTTTAACTCAAAGCCATTTTATTTTGTGTAATCTTCTTTCAAGACAGACCTATTAAGTGTGATAATTCTCTCCAGTTGTATCCATTTGAAACGAACAGATTTCACAACAACCACAAACTTCAAGATCGTGGAGTTTTGTTGTTGAAACAGATCTTTTGGAGTTTTTCACTCTTTGTCATCACTAAGCTTATGGACTTAACCAGGAGTCTAGAGCAGCCTCCACGTCATCTTGCTCGGCGAAGGGACATTAGAGTGATACCCCCATTTAATATATCCCACTCAGAGATTCTGACCTGAAGTGAAACATAAGAATTTGTTATGTCTGACTCATACATGTTTTGTATATATACACAGAAAGAAAAAGCATGTGAATAAACTACAAACAAAGAAAGAATTTCACACACAACTTCTGAACAATAGATTCAGCCAAAGAACAACGAATGAAAAAAATCAGAACCTTCTCGGATCTAGAAAACAGAGCAACCACTGAGAAAATGAAGGAAAACACTATAGAGAAGACTAAGTCATGGTCAAGATGAATAAGCCACCATAAATGTATTTACAAAACTTACAACTGCATTTTCCCTTTTGTAGAGCAAGCTGTGAAGAGAGAGAGAGAGAGAGAGAGAGAGAGAGAGAGAGAGAGAGAGAGAGAGAGAGAGAGATGAAAGATGGTAAAAAAAGACTGGATTTGTAAACAAACTTTAGAAAAGCACATACTGCATTGAAGGCTTTGCACGACTTGAATTATATTTCCAGTCACAACCAGCTGCTCTCATGGTAAACAAACAAAACATGAAAAAACTCTTTGGGAAAAGTGTTAGGAGCGAACTTTGAATTCAACTGAGCACTGGTGCACCTACAACACAATGGGATTGAATCCTACCTAGTAGCCTTGCTCAACCTGTAAGTAAGCAAACTGAAAAAAACAGAGCCTCTTCACAATTGACATCCATAAATATGTGGTTAGAACAACGATTCATTGGAAGCTATGAAATCCATTTGGCTGAAAAATCAATTACCTTAGAGGGGAGACTTCACGTTGGGTTTCATCGCCATAGCTTCAGATTCTTCAATGGAGGTTAGTGTTTCTGGGTGGATTAAAGTATAGCCGGGGAGTTTTATCAAGATGGAGAAACAAAGGATGCGAAACAAAGTCATAAAGTGGAGAGTAATGAATACCATTGATTGTTAAGAGATGGGTCTGGATAACGGAGATTTCATGAAGATGAAACTGAGAAGACCAAGTGGGAGAGACAGACTCGTTTGATTGAAGCTTTCAGAGTGTGTCAGTTTGGGCCTTTACAAATAGATGAAGCCCACTGGTTTTCATTTCAGCAGAAGAAATGATGACGTGTCGAATAAAAGCTTTATGATAGGATGATTTTTTAATCTGATGTGACATAGCTCTCTATTGAGGATATCCAACTTTTATTATATGCTGATGAAATGATTTGAGCGATAGTATTTTTAAATATTAAACATTCATATTAAACCCTATCTTGTATTTCCTACAGAATTCCATTGTCTCAGAGTGATGCTGCTGGCAGTTATTAGTATAAGCTTGATAGTATACCGCTGTGTACTTGATCGTAGAGCCCATCCTTTTATTTTTGTTACTTTAAAGGCCCCATGGTGGGGGCCAACTGTTTGAACCGAGTTCTGAATATAGACTGAGGTCGACGGAACTCGTCGGTGGGTTCTTCAAAGACGACTAAACAGAGATGGTTTGTTTGTGGTTTAAATCGTAAAGGTGAAAGTTTTTTTTATTAGTAAGTCGGAAAAGAGTTACAAGACAGTCTAGATCTGGAAATAATATAACCCTAATTCTAGCCGCCTTACAAGTGTTCCCCCTTCTCCCCTGTCTCACTCGCCCTCCTTTTATAAGCTTATTCGGCTCTAGGGTTCCTTAAGTCGGGTTGCTTAACGGGCCTCAAATTGGCTGGGCCGACTAATTGTACGGACGGGTAACGGCATTTACTTTTGGGCCCGAATGATTTCCCGGCGGCTTAACGACTAAAGGGGTCTATTCAACTGGGCAGCTTCTTGCGGCGACGTACGGAAACCCAGGCCGAATTGCCTTCAATCGACTAAGCCTTACGTGCTAGGCTTAGCTATTTTCCGGGCCTCGTAAGGGGATGAAATCCATCTCCTACAATAAGCCCCCCCCCAAATCCATCGATGATTGGGATTAAGGGATCTCGATGGTTTGGAGTTGCTGGCTCGAAAATAGCGTGGGTTCGTGCGAGCTGATTATTACTCGCGTCGCGTTTTGTTTTTACTCGTCCACTCGGCTGTTAGTCGCATATCATATTGCTGCGGCTGGTTATGCTAGCGGCGTGTCTTGATTTGACAAATGATCGTTCTTCTTTTAAGAGGTACCTTTTGGAGGATCCTTCTTTCGCTCCCACTTGGTTGTCAGTCAGTCGCTAAGGTGCGAATCCACGTGATGAGACATCAAAGAGTCTATGAGGCCTGGCCCATTTACGCGGAAGTTGAAGAGTCGCGAGCTCAACGGGCATCATAAGGCCCAACTAGGCCTCTTTTAGACCTAATAATGATCTATGGGAACCGCGCCTCCTCCTCGTTATAAATAGTGGACTTCCTCCTCATTGTTTTCATTCTTCTCTGCGCCTACATGTATCCCTTCTCTCTCTACTTTCTCTCTCTACGTAGTGTTGTAGGATATATAGTCTACGGTTAGGATGAGTTCGTCGCGTAAGTATTCTCGCGAAGAAAAGGCTAAGGCGGTGACTGCTGATTCAGTCAGGGCGAGAGACGAGACGACAGGCGACCTTCTCCACGACTTTGATATAGTGAATCAGGATGCACTGACGGACGTGTCTGGGCTCGACATGGCGCAGAGGATGCTAGTTGTTGACGCCGAGAGACAGATTAGAGGCGAAGACGATGGTAACGCCGCAGCGGATCTTCTCGGTGATACTCGAAATCAGCCGACCAGGATCAGACCGATTGCTTCTCGCTCATCAAGGAGAAGGCGAACCAGACCGGCGTCAATCGGTCCAGCGAGAAGGAGGCGCGTCGCTGAGGCAGTACCCGAAGATCCTTCTGCTTTTTCTCTGTGGCAATACGTTGGTGATGGAAATTTTAGGAGAAGGCCTGACATTCTTGAAGAGAGGATACGTCCTGAAAACGTTGAAGGGCAGTCGTGGGAGGGAGTTCGAGCGACTAGATCGACTCCCAACTCGGTGCAGCAGCTGCTGATAGACTGCAACGCGGTAGGGGTAACGTATCTAATCCCGACGGAGGAGCAACGTCCTTGGTCTCCCCCGGTCGGCTACCAGTGTGTTACGAGTCGTACTTCCAGCGAGACACGAGGCTCTGGTTTCCAATCCCGCGGTTGATAACGGCGTATGCGTTTCGTCGGGGAGTGGCTATCTGCCAATTTCTGAATGGGTCGTTCCATTTGGCGGTAGCGTTGTTAGTGATGGCTGCAGAGATCGGAGTATCTCTATGTCCTCGAGCGTTCGAGGAGTTGACATCCGTCAAAGCCATGCCCGGCGGTCTT
Organism: Moricandia arvensis; assembly: GCA_905132765.1. NCBI lineage: Eukaryota > Viridiplantae > Streptophyta > Magnoliopsida > Brassicales > Brassicaceae > Moricandia > Moricandia arvensis. The sequence continues at coordinate 73,317 of CAJHQP010001635.1, forward strand.
TTCTCGGTGAAGATGAGGCCGAAGTATAACATCATAACCGGTCATCCAAATAAATCGCAAAATTGGAAGAGCTTCTACTTTTACGTCAAGTCCGATAAGTGTGCATTCGTCAACCCGCCGGATGATAACTTTCGCGTTCTTTGGAACGAACGTATCGGTAGATTACCGTACTCGATAGCTTGTCCTTTGTACGGTTTCTAATCCAACTTTTACCTCCTTTTTTTTGCAGCCGTCCACCCTTACTTGACCGGAATACCAGGGACCTTCTTCGCCAGTGCACGAGCGTTAGTAGAGCTTGGACACAGCAAGTGGCCGGATATTAGTGAAGATAGAGTTCAGAGGGCTTTAAGTCGCATTGATAGAGGTAGATCTCCTCCTCCTCTTTTCTTCTCGGCGCATTACCGTGTCTCGTTTGACTAAATGGCATTGGAATTTGTTTTCTTGCAGGTGACTGGGAGTCGTACTTACCTTGTCCCCCTCAATCCGGTAAGAAGAGGTCGTCACTTTTTTCCAAGGTAGAGCAGCGAGAGATTGACCGTGCCTTAAGGATAAAGGAAATGCCAGATCTTTCCGCTATCATTGAGGATCAATTTTCCTCGGGGGCCGGCCTTATGAGGGCCCTAGATGGGTTTCAACTCGACGGAAGTGGACCTGGGAATCCCGGTCTCGAGGCGATCCCTCTTCTCGAAGGCTCTGGGGTTCCTCGCCCTACGCTCGAGAGCGAGAGACTGCCGACAGAGGCTCGAAAGAGGGCTCGGGAGGATCCTAGTGACGGAGGGTCCGACGAACTGGTGGAAGCGTCTGGGCCAGCGTGGGAGAAGCGGAAACGTCGGTCATCCGAGGGAGGTCCGGTGACTGACGAGAGGGGAATTCCATTTCTGCAGGATGAGCCTCGCGAAGGTTTAGCCGAAGATATTTCGGGGGATCGCCTGGTTGTCTCGACGGATGGTGGCCCCGAACATATTCCTCAGGTCAATCAAGGGACCGACCTCACTCGTTCTTCAGAAAAGAAGAAGAGCAAAAAGAGGAAACAGAAGAAAACCGATTCGGAGAATCCAATCGAGACATCCCTGAAGTCAGCCCATCGGACTAATCCACGTGGACAATCAGGCGGTGCTCCTGAAGGCCCCTCGTCAACGCGAAGGAACGAGACTCGCACTCCCGCTGATGGTGAGAGGAGGGCTATCTCGAGGAAGCTGAAGCATCCGTTCCCAGATGCGGTCAGTTATACCTATGATGTCGACACTCCGTTCGTAGGCGATGGCCCCGAATGCGCATCCCTTCTTCGCCAAATCAGGGGAAGTTTGGACGATATGCCAGCTGTGGAGGACCTTGTGTTCAAAGAGGCGTACATCGAGGCGTCTCGCAACCAGATGATGGTAAGCGTCTCCTTACATGTGTATATATTTATTTTTGTCTCGTCATGTCCTGATTTTGTTTTTATTCAGGCCTTAGCCGGGATGAACTTCTTGATCGGCTAGTATGACACCGAATTAAAGGCCACCTTTGCGAGGCTCGGGAAGGCTGAGGAGAAGGCCGCAGCCGAGAAAGCGCGGAGGCTCGCGTTTAGGGAGAATGTGAAGGCTGGTCTCAACGGGGCTGCTCGGGAGCGTGATGAAGCTGTGAGTCGCAGTGAGCTCATGTCTAAAAAGGCGGAAGATGCCGAAAGAGAGCTGGTGGCTACTCGGGCCGAGATGGAGAAGCTTTCGGGCGAGAGGAAGGATTGGGAGGCAGAGAAGGATAAGCTAGAACATGAGGTGCATGCTAAGGAAGCTGATCGCCTTAGGAACTCCCGAGTTTACGAAGTCACCTGTGAGCGGGCACGGGTCAAAAATACCTTGACTGCCAAAGCCGAGCGCCGATTCGGTCGTATTCGTGAATGGGTCAGCCGCACTGACCCCTTTGATGAGGCGCGTTTCTTCTACAGCCAGGCTTTCGGAACGCGTAAATGCCTCGAGATGATGAAACGGAGAGGGGATGACATCGCGCAGGAAAGAATAGACTTCTTCCAAGCTGAGGAGAATAAGTGGAAGGAAGAAGCTTCCCGTTTGTCGTCGGGCCAGCTTACAGAGAGTGACCTTACGCTGTCTCCTTTGGATCTTCTGTCGCGATTCTTAGATAGGGAACTTCTTGCGACGCTTGAAACAAAGTTCTCAGAGGATCCGCAGTTCGACTCGTACGGTTCTAACATTGGGCTTCTTGGCAACTCAATCGGCAGCCTCTCTCCGTACCCCGTCTCAATCCAGAGGGAGCAATTCTGGTGAGGGAGACGATCTATTGAGTCTTGGTGAGTCGCAGGATCGAGTCGAAAGCGACAAAGCAAGACCTATGTCGAAGGAGTTGGAGGAGCACGGGAGCGCGGATCCTCAAGTCTCGACAAAGGATTCTTCCGATCGAACTCGTGGCAACAATGAGGCCCCTGGGGTAGATCCTCCTAGGACTTAACTTCTCGTTTTCACATAGTTTCCTCTTTCGCTGTCTCGACAAGGTTGTCTTTGTTGTAATTTCCTTTTTTCCTTTTACTCGGCGGAGTTCTGTGCGCGTCTGTAACGGATTTTCGAAGTTCTTGCTTCTCTTTTATTTATCAATGGAATTTGCTATATGTTTGTCAAAATACGCATTCTTCCTCGGACTTTTCTGTGCTTGCAAGACGGTCATTTGGCTGTGCGGGCTTGTCACTGTGCCTTGAATTTTAGTCGACGTCCGTAAATTTTACTCGTTGATTCTGGTAGGTCGTTTGGACTAGAATTTCTTCGTGGTGAGAGTTTTTCTCGCTAATTCCGGTAAGTCACTGTCCGGACTTAGAATTTTCTCGTGATGCGAGTTTTACTCGCTAATTCTAGTAAGTCACTGTCCGGACTTAGAATTTTCTCGTGATGCGAGTTTTACTCGCTAATTCTGGTAAGTCACTGTCCGGACTTAGAATTTTCTCGTGATGCGAGTTTTACTCGCTAATTCTGGTAAGTCACTGTCCGAACTTAGAATTTCCTCGTGGTGCGAGTTTTACTCGCTAATTCTGGTAAGTAGCTGTTCAAACTTAGAATTTTTAATTCTCTTTTCGTCTTTCGGGCGAGGAAGTGAGTTTGCTCTATTTCCGCGTTTAAGTAGTTCGTGGTTTTTCGGTTGGCCAGACCTCCACTGAGCATACTAACGGGATGGAGGTTTATCATCTTTGCCCGACTACGATTGAGTCTAATCTGACCCTTACGGTGTGGAGGTACGAGTGTACACACATTATTATTTGTTTTATATATTTTTTTTTGTTTATGACTGAACCCCGGAGAGGCTCCCTACGTACCCTGTCAGGGATCAAGTCAATCGTAGTTCGTTTTCACCGAGTAGAAGTGATTCGACGAATGCATCTACTCGGTGTCGAGCAAAAGTGACTCGTAATGAGTGCATTTACTCGATATTTTTTTTTGCTCAAGCAAAAGTGACTCGTAACGTGTGCATTTACTCGTCGCGTTTGGTCTAAAGATGGTAGCGTTTCAAGTGCATGGAGTTCCATGCTCGCGGAAGGGATTCGCCAGCGGATGTCTCGAGTCGGTATACTCCCGGCTGGACAATTTTGACGATTTTGTATGCTCCTTCCCAGTTGGCTCCGAGTTTTCCTACTTTCCATTCCTCGGTGTTCTGAAATACTTTACGCAAAACAAGGTTGCCAACTCCGAGGGGGCGCGATCGGACCTTTATGTTGTAATAGAGCTCGATTTGATTTTGGTAGTTTTGGATTCGCAGCAGCGCTTGATCCCGTCTTTCTTCAACATATCGCGATTGAGTGCTTCATCGCGGTTCAGTGTAGAGCGACGCAATCTGGTGATGCTGACTCCTGCCGGAGCCATTGCCTCAATCCCGTGAGAAAGGGAGAACGGGGTTGATTTCGTCGCACCCATAGGCGTTGTTCGGTGAGCCCAAAGGACTCGATCTAACTCGTCGGCCCAACAGTCCTTCTTCAGATCGAGGCTTTTTTTGATGCCGTCGATGATCGTTTTGTTTGACGCTTCTGCTTGTCCGTTACCCTGCGGATAACGCGGGGTAGAAATATTAAGACGGATTCGCCATTTGTCGCAGAATTCTTTGAAGTCATGGGAGATGAATTGCGGCCCATTATCGGTGATTATTTCGTAGGGGAGCCCATGGCGGCAAATGATATTCTTCCAAACGAACTTTTGGACCTCCTTGTCGGTAATACTAGCGAAAGCCTCGGCTTCGACCCATTTGGTGAAGTAATCGGTTAAGACGAGAACAAATCGCTTCTGGCGAGAGGGTGGTAGCGGTCCGACAATATCCATTCCCCATCGCGTGAATGGGTATGGGGCTGTCATGGTGCGCAACGATTCGGTCGGACAGTGTATAGTCGGAGCGTGCCTTTGGCATTTATCGCATTTTTGCGTATAAGTTTCACAGTCGGCCGTTAAAGTCGGCCAATAAAATCCGAGGTGTTTAATTTTTAGAGCTAGAGCTCGTCCCCCGGAGTGGTTCCCGGCTGCAACTTCGTGTGTTTCTGCCATTACTAACCTGGTTTCTTCGCCGGTAATGCACCTGAGCAGCACGCGGGTTGAGGTTAACTTATGAAGGTGTCCGTCGGTCAAGACGTACCTAGCACTCCTTGCTTTGAGTCGTCGGGCGGCCCATTTTTCTGTTGGTAATGTTCCGTGCTCGAGATACTCGATAATTTCATGTCGCCAATCCGGCACTTCGGGAGTCGTCGTTTCGCTGGGTACAGTCACAGTAGCGACTGAAATGACTGGAGGGGATTTATCTTCCGGGAGAGCGATGCTCGGCGTCTCGATCCTATGGATCGGTATGGTCCTTTTGACTTGGTCGCGGAGTCGACTTCCTAACGCGGCTAGGGCGTCGGTGCATACGTTGTCCCCTCGAGGAACTTTGGTGAGTTCAAAGAATTCGAAGTCCTTGATGAGGTTTTGGACGAGCTTTAGGTACGCGTCCATGCGTTCATTCCGTGCATCATAATCACCGCTGAATTGGCTCGTTACAAGCTGAGAAATGCAATAGGCGCTCAGTCGTTTCGCTCGAACGGCCTTGGCCAAGCGTAGTCCAGTGATCAAGGACGCGTACTCGGCCTCATTGTTGGAAGCGGCGAAGCCAAAGCTAAACGACTGGCGTATCAATTCACCCGTAGGCGATTGCAGTTGAACTCCGGCACCTGACCCTCTGGTCGTAGAAGATCCATCGACATGGAGGATCCAGTTTCCGATTGGTGGTGCGAGATCTTTCTCCAGTTCCGGGGGTAGCTCGACCAGTAAATCACCTAAAATTTGCGCTTTGGCTGCTGTACGATTCCTATAGACGATGTCGTGTTCGCTGAGTTTGATTGCCCATTTCGACAATCGTCCGGACTGGTTGGTGTTTTGCATCACCGTGCGCAGAGGCTGGTTGCTTAAAACTTATATGGTGTGGGACTGGAAATACGGGCGGAGTTTTCTCGCGGATGTGACGATGGCAAGAGCCATCTTTTCGAGAGTTGGATAGCGTGTTTCCGGATCCGTCATTCGCTTACTCGTGTAGAATATTAGTCGTTGTTCGCCGCGATCTTCTCGGATGAGGACGCTGCTAACTGCTGTCTCGGAGACCGCGATATATAGGTAGAGCGTGTCGCCTTCTTCTGGTTTGGATAGGACCGGAGGGGTCGTTAGGTATTGTTTCAGCTGAGTGAAGGCTTCCTCGGAGTTGTCGTCCCATACGAACTTCTTGTTGCCTTGCAACAGTTCGTAAAAGGGGAGGCACTTATCCGTGGATCGGGATATGAATCGGTTGAGTGCTGCGATCCTTCCGGTCAGGCACTAGACTTCTCGGCTGCTATTCGGACTAGGGAGTTCGAGGATCGCCGAAATTTGTTTCGGGTTTGCTTCGATTCCTCGTTGGGTAACGATGTAGCCGAGAAATTCTCCCGACATCACGCCGAAGGTGTATTTTGCCGGGTTAAGTTTCATACCGTACTCATTCAAATTTTTGAAGCAAGTGCGCAGGTGATCTGGATGGTCGCTTGCACGTGGGGATTTGACCAGCATGTCATCGATGTATACTTCCATAGTACGCCCAAGTTCCGCTGCGAACATTTGGTTAACGAGTCGTTGGTAGGTCGCGCCTGCATTCTTGAGGCCGAACGGCATCACTCTGTAACAATAAGTTCCTCTGTCGGTGATAAATGCTGTTTTCTCGCGGTCATCGGGATGCATCATTATCTGATTATATCTAGAGAATGCGTCCATAAAAGTCAGCAACTCGTTTCCCGCAGTAGATTCGACCAGTCAGTCGATATGCGGGAGCGGGTAACTGTCCTTTAGGCAAGCTTTATTGAGATCGGTGAAGTCGACGCACACTCGCCACTTGCCATTCTTCTTCTTTACAACGACAGGGTTTGCCAACCATTCAGGGTATCGCACTTCGGCGATGGATCCGGCTGCGAGCAATCGCTCAACTTCGTCGTTCACTTCTTTTGACCGCTCGGGACCTAACTTACGCCTCTTCTGACGCGTCGATTTGAAGGTAGGATCGACGTTAAGCTCGTGTGATATTATCCTGGGGTCGATTCCCTTCATGTCAGAGGTTGTCCACGCGAATGTTGCCATATTATTCCTGATGAAAGCAATGATTGTGTTGCGCATATCGTCAGATTAGTGCGCCTCGATCCGAACGATTTTACTCGGATCAGCATTGTCGATCTGGATATCGAGGACTTCTTCTTTTTGCGGGTAGATTTTCTGGATTGGCTGCGTAACCGCGTTTATATGCAGAGCTGAACGTTGTAGTTATATATGGTCTCGACCAAAAGGTCTAGTGCGGCCTGCTGATCCCCGCGAAGTGTTCGGATCCTTCCATCAGGGCCTGGAAATTTGAGGCACTGATGGTAGGTCGATGAGATCGCCTTCATTGAATGGATCCAAGGGGTCCCGAGAATAACGTTGTACGGAGCTTTGGTGCCAATAACAGAGAAATTGACAGTTCTATTCACACTGCACGCGTAAACTGGCAGGCGGATCGTGCCTATCATGGTTTCTGATGCGCCGTTAAAACCGGTTAGCGAGCGGGAGGAGGGTCTCATATCGCGCAAATCGATTCCCATTTTATCCAATGTTTCGCGGAAGATGAGGTCAATGGAGCTTCATGTATCGATTAGGACTTTGGCGACTTGACATTCACCGATTCCGAGTTAGACTAGGAGTGGGTCATTGTGTGGAGTATCGACGTAGGTCGTGTCAGCGGACGAGAAAGTGATTTGCTGATCATTCTCCGGCTTACTTGGCCATTTTTGCGAGGTCGTCGCTAGCTGCTTATAATCTTTGACTGAACGAACCGAGTCTCCGCAAGGGGGTGATCCTCCCATAATGACGCTGACTCGTGAGGCGTGATTCGCTTTGAGTTGATCCCGCAAGTCTGCGGTCGGATCTCTTCCGATACAGTCTGACGCTTTGGTTCCTTCCTTCTTTTTCAGCTTTTGGCGTAAGTCGGACTTCTTATGGCGATTGAGTTTGATCTTAAGGTCATCGGCTTTTGAGTTTAGTTGGTCACGTAGGTCCACGAAACGCGGCCTAACCATACTGCGTAGGTCAACGGCAGGGTCTATGGGCTGAAGGGCGGTCTTTCGCTTGAGCGCATGTCGCAGGTCAGCCGAGTCGACGCAGGCATCGGCTCGAGGCGTGGGAAGCTCGCACTGTTTCTGGCTTGATCGCAAGTCGTTTGCCGCGTTTAATTGCGTTTCGTCGTCCGAAGGACCGTACTTGCCAAAATAACGTTGACGCGGCTTCTGTGCTTTGGCTGCTCTTCGTTCGGTGAGATCTCCCCAGTCTCTCGTTCGTCTCTCGCGTCGTTCCTATTGTTCCGACGGCGTTCGCCCTGGGACAACCGGTTTGTTGGTCGTTGTGCTCTCAGTTCCTTACTCCTGCTCCAGCTCTTGCTGTTTTTTGGCTTCTGCTTAGGCAGTTCGACGTTTGAGGTACCTTTTCGTACGAGGCGAGCAAAGCCTCGAGTAGGTGTTTGCACTCCTTGGTGTTGTGCCCCCTAACTTTGTGGTAGTCGCAGTATTTGCTGAGATCGAGGGAGGCCGGATTCGGACTGGTACCGTGATTAGACGTTTCGGGGGAGGCGAGAACTTTCTCGTGGGGGTCCCTCTCCCAATGGTTCCAGCCCTTTTTGCGGACAAAGACTGCTGGGCCGGCTGTTCTTCGTCGTTCACGGTGTAGACGGATCCTTTTTTTTTATTCGCCTTATCGCCGACGACGTGTTGACGCGGCTCCTGTCGTGTGTCAGGGGTTTTACCCGCCACGTGCTTAGAGATATTCTGCTTATGGATTATTGCCCGCGTATCTTCCTCCATGCGAATGAAATTATTGGATTGGGCGATTGCATCCTGGAGTGACGTCGTCGGGTTTCGGTAGAGGTCGTCCCGGAACTTTGAATGAACAAAGAGTGTGTTCATCAGGGCGTCAACGGCGATGCTATCGGGGACGTCGACCTTTGAGACAATGGCCTTGAATTTCTCCATGAAGTCGCGCAGAGTTTGGCCGGACGATTGAGAGAGGTTCCATAAGTCGGATGCCGTGGTTCCTTGTCGAGTGAACATTATATAATGCTTAAGGAACGCAGTCGAGAGGTCGTAAAAACTGTTCACAGAGTTCTCGGGATGGCGGGAGAACCAGTTGAGTGCTGCTCCTTCGAGACTCTCGACAAAGAACTGACAGTAGCCAACATCTTTCTCCTCGGGTGTAAAGTGCGCGCGCCCCATTGCTATGTTGAATGACGTGACATGTTCCGTAGGGTCAGTATTTCCGGAGAACGACGGTAAGCGGAACTTCTCCGTTGGGCGTAGTCTGACATCTGTTATCTGTTGGAAGAATGGGGTTCGGAGGGTATCCGCGAGAACACGCTCGATCTGAGAGGCCGAAGTCGTGACGCAGTGGATCTTCGAGTGGATATCCTAGAGTGACAGCTTGAGTTCGGCGAGCTCTCGGACCGTTTGCGGGTCTGGACCATTGGATACCTGGATATTTGTCCCACCGGGAGTTTGCGCCAGAGTCTGTGGATCTGGTCTCGTGTCCTGGTCTTGTACTCCGGGAGCTTGGTTTGCGGTAGTGTTAAACAGGTGCCAACGAACCGTGGTCGTCGGGGCACTTAGTTCTGCAGTAAGAGGGGTGAGGATGGCCGCTAATGCGGCGAGCTGTTCGGTGGTCGCTTTCTGCGCGGCGTCTTGTTGGGCGAGTCGCTCCATTATGACGTTGAGGTAAGCGGGTTCGTCCGGTGTGGCCGCAACTGGGGCAGGTACGGGAGCTTCGTGTTCTTCGCCGGAGGTTGAATCATCGTGGTTAGAGCCCATCCTTTTATTTTCCTTACTTTAAAGGCCCCACGGTGGGCGCCAACTGTTTGAACCGAGTTCTGAATAGAGACTGAGGTCGACGGAACTCGTCGGTGGGTTCTTCAAAGACGACTAAACAGAGATGGTTTGTTTGTGGTTTAAATCTTAAAGGTGAAAGTTTTCTTTTATTAGTAAATCGGAAAAGAGTTACAAGACAGTCTAGATCTGGAAATAATATAACCCTAATTCTAGCCGCCTTGCAAGTGTTCCCCCCCCTCTCTTGTGTCTCACTCGCCCTCCTTTTATAAGCTTATTCGGCTCTAGGGTTCCTTAAGTCGGGTTGCTTAACGGGCCTCAAATTGGCTGGGCCAACTAATTGTACTGACGGGTAACGGCATTTACTTTCAGGCCCGAATGATTTCCCGGCGGCTTGACGACTAAAGGGGTCTATTCAACTGGGCAGCTTCTTGCGGCGACGTACGGAAACCCGGGCCGAATTGCCGTCAATCGACTAAGCTTTACGCGCTGAGCTTAGCTATTTTCTGGACCTCGTAAGGGGATGAAATCCATCTCCTACAGAAACTAAACTAAAGTAGTAGTAAGCGATTAATTTAGTTAACACGCCTATGCAAAACCGAAATCATCCAAGTTGGATAACCCAAAAACATGAATGGATTCTCGTTTAAAAAAATCTGGATACCATAAATGGTTACCTCCTAGATATCCAAAATATAATACATATTAAAAATATAAAATGACCAAAATATTATAATTTATTTGTAAATTCAAAAATGTTTATGTCTAAACCAAATATCCGCAAAATTTGAAATATTTGAATCTCATTAGTTCTATATTTTAAAATTAAACAACATTTTCAGAATTTTTGGAAAAAGTTGTAAATCATTTTAGTACTTTAGATATTTTTTGGAATTGGCTAAGTTTTTTTTAGTTTTCAGATAATATAGATATATCTTGGATACAAAAGTAAGCAGACTCAATACAATTTTGGCATTTGCCTCTTAAAATAAGAATTTGTATCTAATCAATGGAAGAATAACTGAACTGATCCGAACCTATTTTTTTTCTCAGTTCCTATATGGTTACTGTAGAGTAACAATCAGATAATACTAAAAATAAAAATGTAATCGGAACCAAGAACCCAATATGGTGGTTTAGTTTATCGTGGGAAAATTCCGGTGATGGGGAGTGTAAGCTTAGTACGGCGGGGCACAAATGATTGATACTCGACTTGTATTCGCTATTTGACTTGATTCGGTTTGAAAAAACAAGTACTTGCTACAATCAAGTCGAGTAACAAGTAAGTAAATTTTATTACTCGCAAGTACAAGTCAAGTATCAAGTTCATTTTTATTTTTAACTACTTGACTCGTTCATTGGTTTGTTACTTGTTATCCTTCACTTGTTCGGTTACTTGTTATATATTTTTTTGGTTTATTAAATATGTAGTATTTATTTTATTAGTTAATTAAATTTTATGCATTTTATTAGTACATGATCTTTAAAATCAAATATTTATTCTGACCAAGTCGTGTATCAAGTAGTTTATTTAAACTTGTACAAATATAAAATAATAAAATAAAATTAATTATTTGACTTTTTGGTTTATTACTCGTTTTTATCAATGAATAAAAATACATTTTCTTAAATCATAATAAAATAATTCGTTTATATATCAATTTTTATAAATGAATCAAACATAAATGAAATATTTATATAAGTATCTTGGAATTTTTTTCCTTCTTAATATAATTTATTATACGAATGACTAAAATACAGATAAAACAATGATAAAAGAAAAATGATGATATATTATTATATATAATAAATTTATTTACTTTTAAATTTTAATTAATTATCAAATAATTTACCAATAATTATCAAGTAATTTACAAGTAACAAGTAATAAAACAAGACAAGTATCTTGCAAATCGACCAATTTTTCGTAAGTACTTGAAATTGCAAGTATTTGTTTTTAACAAACCAAATATAAGTCCAAGATTTAAATACTTGAACAAGCCAAGCCGAGTACTAAGTATAGCAAAAATACCGAGTACTCGGCTTATGCCCACCCCTAAAGCTTAAAATTGGTCGGAGGAGATTATTAGGTTCCGTGTAGAAGTCTGTAATGCAGGAGATTTAAGGATTGACTGCTTTTTCTGATACCATCCGCAAATGCCTTTTCGAGTGGTAATGGTTATTAGTGTTTTATTACAATCACAAAATATTATAAATTATTTCAAATCATTCAAAACTTTTTAAAATCAAAAGTTGACTCCGATAGCGTATGTGGTTGTGGATGCATAATTAAAAATATTTTTTTAAAAATATTGTTAAATTTAGATTTTAAAATTGGAAATATCATAAATAAAAAATATAAATTATTTTTTACTAGTTTATATTCACTAACAGGATCATAATTTTGTTCTAAGAACTTTAAATCAAAAAGATTCACTACAATTGACATTAATATACATATAATGTATAAATATATACATATAAACAAAACAAAATATTTTTAAACAATATCATATAAATCTTCTTAAAAATTATTGAAATTAAAAAAAATTGAACTAAATTAAAATAAAGAAACAAACATTATTATTAATTGTATTTAATTGGTAATTTTTATATATTATCAAAATATTATGCTTTTGATATTTTATAATGTATTATTATTGGCACTGTATTACTAAATCGATATAACATCTCAAATTCATTAGCACCCGCAAACGTACTAATTTTAATTGTTGTGTCATACCATATAAATCATTTAATAACTCTTGAAACTGCATCTACGCACATTCAGAAACTTTCGTAGTCACACCTGCAACCACAAAGGTTGTAGGGTTGTACGGTTGCATCTACGCACTTTAGTTGTAGGGTTGCACATGATCAAAGGTTGTCATGTCATCTTGCCTCTCAGGCTCTCATGCTTTGATTAGCCTCAGTTTCTAGCGTTGTATAGCCGTTTTTCAAACGCCAGAGCGTTTGCCTTGGATAGATAATTTCCATTTTTAAAATCGATGGACTAATCTATATTTTCCGATATGCTAAAGTCCATTAGCCTGATCCCAATTCTAAAATAAAATAAAATAAAATAAACAGCGGTAAAAGTCCAGTAGCCCAATTCTTATTCTATTCAAAAGAAAAAAAAAAAAAAAAACAGCCAACGGTGAATAATTATTTTCCTCACCGGTTATGAAGTTGTTAAACCGTATCCACTCACTCTCTTTCTAGCCTCTCAACTTCATGTCTATAGTATTGGCCATTGACCAAGCATTGTCATCCTCTTTCCAAAACCAAAGAGAATCTTTTTTATAGACAAAACAAAACCTCTATTGTCGGAATCTGAGTCACGTCACCACCACAATAACCAACCATTAAATTTTGTTTTTAAAAAGCTTGCTTTCCTGAGAAATTGAGTTCCATCGAAAAATGGGTCGAATCAGTATAGTAGTCTCTGATCTGGTTCTGTCTTTCATGTGGATATGGGCAGGAGTTCTGGTCAACATCTTAGTCCACGGAGTACTCGGTTTCAGCCGGAAAGATACGACCGGCGATATCGTCCGATATCTCTTCTCCGTCGTCTCCATGTTCATCTTTGCTCTCCTTCAAAAACTCACCAAAGGTGGACTTTACAACCCTCTAACCGCTTTAGCTTCTGGAGTCTCCGGTGGCTTCAGCAGCTTCATCTTCTCCGTCGTTATTCGAATCCCCGTCGAGGTTTGCTTCGTTGACTTTTTTTTCTCAGAAAGTTGGATCCTTTTGCTCTAATGTTTCATAAAAACTTCACCTTGGAGATCTTTTGCTGCAAGTTTTGACGTTGTGTTGTGTAATAAAGTTGATAACTTTTTTTTTTTTGTGTGATTTGGGGCTTCTGTGTTGCTGTAAGAATGTCAAAGTAGCTACTAAGTCCTTTCAGAAAGTTAGATCCTTTGTGGTTTATGTTACTTCATCTCGGAGATCTTTGCTGCGTGTTTTCACTCTGTGTTGTGTCATAAAGTCAATAATTTTTTTTTGTGATTGGAGCTTCTGTGCTGTGTAAGAATGTCAAAGTAGCTGATGCGTTCTTCTCAGAAATTCAGATCATATTTGTTCTGTAATGTTTCAATAAAGACTTCATCTAGGAGATCGTTTGCTACATGTTTGAACATTGTGTTGTGTAATAAAGTTGATAACTTTGTTGTGATTTTGTTCTGTTTTTTCAGGTGATGGGATCAATCCTTGCGGTTAAACATATCATTCATGTTTTCCCTGAGATTGGGAAAGGACCAAAACTAAACGTAGCAATCCATCACGGCGCTTTAACCGAAGGGATACTAACCTTTTTCATAGTAATGCTTTCATTGGGACTTACAAGAAAGATCCCAGGAAGTTTCTTCATGAAGACTTGGATTGGTAGTATTGCTAAGCTAACTCTTCACGTTCTTGGAGCTGATTTAACTGGTGGATGCATGAACCCAGCAGCTGTATGTGCCCCCACAAAGAAAAGAGTATTTGTGATTCTGATTTGGAACCGATGTTTTAATTGTTTTGTGTTGGAACCTTTGCAGGTGATGGGATGGGCTTATGCACGCGGTGAACATATAACAAAAGAGCACTTGCTTGTGTATTGGCTTGGACCTGTCAAGGCCACCTTGCTTGCTGTTTGGTTCTTCAATGTTGTGTTTAAGCCTCTGACTGAAGAAAAGCAAGAGAAACCTAAGGCTAAATCTGAATGAGGAATAAGGTCAACTCTCCTTTGTCTAGATTTCCTTGTGTTCTTTTATGTAGCAGACTCAATTGTATCAATCATTTCAATAAAATCTGAATTTTAGCTAATCCAGTGTGCAATGTGATTGATAGATGCAGTAGAAGTATTTGGTTTATTACAACAAAAAAAAAAGATGTGTCTCAGTTTCCATCATTCAATTACAAGGAACCAAGAACTTGACATTGGCAGCTATTAATAAACAAGATTAGGCTCAAACTCAGCGAAATCAACAGAGCCAGACTCAACAGGAGGCATGAGATAAGCAGCCAAGATCTCAGAGACTAAACCAGCAATGAGAGGAACCCTCTTGAGGTTCTTGATAAAGGAAGGATCATCTGTTTGTCCTACAGCCATCAGCTTCTCATTGATCACAACCATTCTATCAAGTTTCCTCTTGAACTCAGGGTTCTCAACATCCAGCACTGACGGGAATATTCTTGCCGTGGTTCGGTTTGTCTGAAACAAAAGTTCCAACATTTTCAGACACACAGCTTATTACTATTAATCTTGTGGTCTCAAGTAACTTTACCTCGATGATGACGTGCATGTCGAACTCCTTTGTGTTTAATCCAATACCCTCGTAGAAATCTGTTCTTTGACAATCGTTGAGATACATTGTCACATAAACCTGCAAAACCATACCTCTAACCAGTTAGGCCAATGTCTTAAAACACACATTTGTAACTAGAGAATAAGAGAGTTAAAGTTTACTCACAGAGAGGCAGAAGAAACGAGACCAGAGCTTGGCTTGCCAGTCATTGAGGAACTGAGGCTGAGCTTTCATCAAAGCAGAGAAGAAATCTCCATGACGGTTCTCGTCTTGGCACCAGTTCTCAAAGTACTTGAAGATTGGGTAACATTGGAACTCAGGGTTCTGCTTGAGGTGTCTGTAGATTGTGATGTATCTCCAGTAACCGATTTTCTCGGATAAGTAAGTAGCGTAGAAGATGAATTTGGGTTTGAAGAAAGTGTACTTCCTTGCCTTTGTCAAGAAACCCAAGTCAAGAGCCAAGTTGAAATCAGACAAACCCTTGTTCAAGAACCTGCAAGAATAGTTTGTCATCAGATTTAAGAAAAAACACTCAATAAGAGAGGAGTTTATTGTTGGGAGTTCTTACCCGGCATGTCTTGCTTCATCTCTGGACATAAGAGAGAAGATCTCAGCCACAACAGGGTTTGTTTTCTGCATTGCCATCAGATCAAACCATTAAGACCAGACTAAGAAAAATGATGTTTATGAAAAAACATTCAAGCCTTCATGTGTAGACAAGAAACTCTAAACCAAGAACAACACTTGAAACACACAGAACTTACTAGTTCAAAATAGGCATGGCATTTCGGATATCTCGATTTGGTTTAGTTTATTTCAGTTTTCGGTTTTTTGGTTCTAGAGATATATAATCTCTTCCGATATTTAGGAAATTCAGTTCGGTTTCCTATTTCTATTTTCGGTTCGGGTAATAAATTTTGAAACCGACTAAGATACTAATATCTGAGATAATCTCAGGTCCATAAGTGGAATTGAAACTATATTAAAGAGTTAATAGTTTTGGATTGAAATCTCAAAAAAAAAAAAATGGATACCTTGAGCCTTCTGCCAAGCTCCTTGTAGAGAAGGAAACCAGAGAACTCAGCAGTACAAGACCGCTCAAGAAACTCGACAAAGATCTGTCGGAGAGGTCCCTGCAACTTGTCAGCAGCTTCTTTAAACTCCTTGTTCCTCACGAAATGTGTCTGATTGTAATCAGTCTTAAACTCTTGAAGCAGAGCAATGAACTCTTCCTCGTTAAGGTTCTTGTTTATCTCCGTGTTGAAAAGCTGCTCCATCTCCTCGAAGTCCGTCGTGTAGAACCTCGGAGTCAGAAGCGACTCCTGAATCTCTTTCTTCGTTCCCTTCTTGGACTTGGCGGTTGCGGTGGCAGGAGGCGGCGGCGAGGAGGTGGCTGACATTCTGATCACGGTGGAGAAACGTAGGCTGGAGAGGTGGTTGCTCGGGTTAGTGAGTCTTGGGGATGTGAACTTGGAGATGGGTTTCACTAACGCCATTTCAGCAGCCATTGGTTGTGTTGCAGAAGCTGTGGAGAGAGAGAGCAAGGAGCTAGAGGAAGAAGATGAGGCTTCGTGAAGTTTTATAACGCAAACATCTCATCCAGTTAAAATCTCAACTCTCATGTTAGCTATCGACACGTGGCAAAATGTTATTGGTTATCTAGATTGCCTTGTCTTTTTGATAATATATTTTTTTGTGGTTCATTAAACAAGAATATGTGAAGATGAGAATTTTTCACATGGAAAATGAAAATCAATCAACCAATAGATAAATAAATAAAAAGTAATTTCCAAATACAATTGTATACATTACAATTCGTGGTTCAAATCTTTTTAATAACAAAATATGTGAAAATATAAATACAACTAAAATGTAAAAACCTAATACACCTCAAACTCACAAAACCTACAGTGTTTCTTATTTCTCTGGATTTTTCTTTTCCCACCATTATATGAAACACAGTTAAAAGAATGACAGAACAATTTCCACTTCTCCAGCTTCAAGCCCTTTTTATTAACAAAGATAGTGTTAGGGCTGAGAAAAGTGGTATCTTGTAAAGCGAGGCAACACAGAAACAGAGAGAGGTAATGCTTAAATTTATATTACCTCTATTTACGAAGCATTGGGGAAGTAGATTGAGGAGAGCTTGCTCCATCTTCAGATCCTGCGTTTATGTTCATAACACTGTCCATACTCCATTTTTGTTCATACCCTTCAGCTTTTTCTTCATCATCAATGGAGACTCCAACGCGATTCCCTGAATCTCCATCATCACTTGAAGATCTTCTTGATTCTTGTGAATTTCTCTCATCCTTGTTAATACCACTGTCATTGGTGGAAAAAGGGTCAAAAGGAGTGGTGGTTTCTTCATTATGATCCTGATGGTGGTGGTGGTGGTGATGATGGTGATCCTTAGCCTTCAAGTCATCTTCCTCACAATCATCCTCAAGGTCTTCATAGTTTAGATTCCTGAGAATCTCAGGGAGTGAGTAAGTTTTTCCACCCTCATCAACTATCCTTCCTCCTCCTCCCATTTCAATATCGATCTTCTCTTTTGAGCTAACTAAACTTCCACCAAGATTTGAAGTAGGAGTTTCAACCATCATGTAATCTTCTTCCTTCACAAATGATCTAAACTTGTTCATGGATGGAGTAATCTTAGATAGAAATATTTCCCTTATGTTCCCTAAAATTCCTTTGTTGTATGGATTCTCCTTCTTATCATATCGGTAACGGAAATTCTCATAAGTAGTCTGCACAAAACAGATTCGCTATTAAAAGCACACAAAGAGAAAGATGGAAACAGAAAGGATGGATGTTTCTAATCACCTGGTTAGTGCAGATGAGATAGGAATGAAATATAGTGAGCCCACCAACAAACCAAACGGTAATGAAGCAGTAGACTATGAGTATATCAGACAGAACATCTTTGGATATAGCTTTCCAGATGCTAATCTTCTCATCCATATGTCTTTGAAATAAGTTCAACCAAGAAAACACAAACACATATATGCACAGAGTGGTTGATGTTGATATGAACATGAAGAAGAACCGGTAATTTCGCTGCAAAAGAGTTTAAAACATTTTCAAAACACAGAACCTATATAGTACTCGTACATATATTCACTAACTTACAACTCCAATGCACTGGCCAACCCAGGGGCAGTGATGATCGAATCTCTGTACACAGTTGTTGCATATGGAACAATGAGAAGCTCTAGGTGGACGGTAAAGTAAACAAGTATCACAGAACTTGACTTTTACAGTATGTCCATTAACCGTTACATCTTTCACCCTTGGTAACCTTATGTTTGGGGTTCTACCGCTAACCCATTCCATGGAAGGAGTAGTTGAATCAGGTATATCATCTGATTCAGGAGGCCTTAAACTTCTAGGAACAATGCCAGGATCTCTACCAGATGTCATGAAGAGGAAAAATATGTCCTGAAAGTAAACTATTGAAACTTTAGTCTCAGAAGACACTTTCTACAGTAAAGTCATCAGAAGAAGACATACCAAAAGGGTGAGTATCCAAGCGACAGAGAGAATTGGAACACAGAGATTTGGATTCTTGGTGAGAGGATCAGCCATTTTTAAGTACATTTTTACAAAGAACATCACGGAGGGACCAAGGATCAAAATGGTTGATAGATATAGAGATGATGCATCTGGACCAAAGATTAACCTCCCTCCACATAGAAATTTCTGGTAAAAAATCAAAGTCAAATCACAAATCAAGAAGCATGAAAAGCTTGTAGTAATCACTAAGCATGGCTCTGAAGTTTCCATATGTGAACCAATCAAGACTCAAAGATACTAACAACTGAAACTATCCAAAGCATGGATAAGAGAGGTTTTAATGATCTAAACACAATAGATCAACTGAATCTTTCACTCACAAGGAATCACATTTAATCAAACACCAAAGTGACATTAGACAAGAACTTACATTGCTTCCTCTCCAAACTTGATAGAGCCTCTTGAGTTTGGTCTCATTCCAACCCATAGCTAAAAGGGGAGAAATTGCGAAGAACAAACAACAAAGTTTAAAAATTTCGAAGAACCCAGAATCAGAAAACCATTGGAGAATCTGTAGACAAAGATGTCAGAGATGGGATCAAATCAGGACAAAAACCCAGAAACAAGACAAATCTCTTGTTTCCTCCGAAGAAAGATTCAATAACACCCGAGAGAGAGAGAGAGAGAGACAGGAAGATTCAAGCTGTCCTCTCCTCTCGAAATCACAAAGAAAAATTATTACAGATGTTTGCAAATCGCGATCCCTTTCTCTCTTTTCTTTTTTCTTATTTATTTATTTATTTATTTGGAAAAAGAAAAGATTTTTTTATTTGGTTAAGATCATGATTGAGTTAATGGTCGGACATGGTATGTATAATTAAGCAAACTGATTATGCGAATAGGATGTCTGTAAGAACTAAGAAGGATCTCAGTTTCTTGTTTAGTTTAAGATTAAATTTAATTATTTGTTAAAAAAGTGTTGGCCGGCAAACTAAATCTAAAAATAATAAATTAATGACGCAACGATGAGCTGTGAAAAGGCGAGTCAAATTATCTATCCTTCAACTAAACGTGCTTCCACATACTTGCTTTGTGGTTCTATCTATCAATGCTTTCAGATGAAGTAACAATGTATCTTACTGTATTACTATAAGAGTATAAAATTTAAAACTATTCAATATCGATAGTGAAGAAAGAAATATTATTTGATTAAAGATTACACAAAATGTGATGATGATAGTGATTAGTGTGATATTAGAGCAAGTGCAATGGTAATTTATCATCAATCCTTAACACGTAAACCAACATAAATCAGAATAAAATATTATTAATAATGATAATTTAGTAAGGATTGGTACTTAGATAAGGATTTTTAGGACTTAGTCCTTAAGACACGTGGCTGCGTCTGATTGGTGCCATTTTTTTTTTCAAGAACACATAATGTATATATATATATAATTGAAAACATTTGTAACAAATTTGATGATGAAGATTAATAATTATTGTATCTTTATATTTAGTTATGTAATAAATAAAATTTTAAATTTTACATGTTTTAAAATTTAATATGTTTTTATTCTTAAGGATTCCAAATTGGAAAACACCATTAGAAATATAATTTTGTTGGAAGTCCTTAGCTATTCTAAAAAGAATAAAAATTAGTTTAATAATACTAAGGACTCCAATGGTAGTAACACCATTGGAGATGCTCTTAGTTATACAGCTTTTGCTCAAATGATAAAATATTTTGATTTTTGTAGTAAATCAGAGAATTTACTGTATCAGTCTCTTCCCATCAGTCTGTTTCTTAGTTATTTTCTTTACTTTTTTTTTTCTTTTTGATCAAAAGTTATTTTCTTTACTTTTTTTTTTCTTTTTGATCAAAAGTTATTTTCTTTACTATGATACATTACTTTTGCGTTGTATTCACAAATTTTCAACCCTTCCAGTAATATAGTTACCATAAACCCAAGAAGGAAAAGTAATCAAAACTAAACCGGACCAAAAATAAACATAACCGGGACTGAACTAAACAAAATTCAAATCCAAACCGTATTGCAAACCGGTTTGATTCGAATCAAATCCAATCACTTCGTTAAGAAGACGCAGAGAGAAGGGAAAAAAAAAAAAAGCTTATCCAATGGCGCTTCTCAGTTTCAATCCTCTCGCTCCTCTCTCTTCCTCTTCTCCAAGGCTTCACCTTTCATCTTTCGCTTCACCAGGTTAGCATTTTAACTTGTTTCTCCACTCATATGCGTGCGCTTCGTTTTGTCCTCGAAATCATTGTATAATCTCCATTACAGAACCAAGAAACCAAACCCCAGTTCCTGGGATACTTCAGTTTCTTAGTTACTGAAGCAAAAAGCTTCTTCCTTTGTTTTAAAGCTGAAGAATTGGGATTAGATTTTTCATTGAGACATTTCATCGAACACTTTAAGATTCGATGCTTTCTTATGTGTTACATGTGAAAGCTCTGATCTTTTTTGGTTTCTTCATATGGTTTTCAGTTTTCATCCTTAAACCCAACACCGTCGAGTCAAAGAACAGAGTCACACTCAGTGCTTACAACTTGAGCTATAGCCATGGAAGAGCAGCAATTGTGAAAGCAGCTGCTTCTGGCGTGGACGGAGCTGCTGAGCCCGAGAGCAATGATGAACCACCTAAGACTGTTGTCGCTGCTATCTCAGTGGACAAGCTACCACTGGAATCAAAAGAAGCTAAAGAGAAGCTACTGCTGGAACAGAGGATGAAGATGAAGCTGGCCAAGAAGATTAGGTTAAGGAGGAAACGTTTGGTTCGTAAGCGTAAGTTGAGGAAGAAGGGTCGATGGCCACCTTCTAAGATGAAGAAGCTCAAGAATGTTTAGAGATGATGATGATGATGATGATGATCATGATGACTCTTTACTCTCTTTTTTATTCAACGTTTTGTAATGTGTTGTTTGTATAAGCATTGTTTTGGAATTAATCTCAAGCTGAGTTCTTTAAAAGGATCTATTACAAAGAGTGATCGGTGTAGTAGATAGAACAAAAAGTTTGGAACTTGCATTGAAGCATTTGGTTATTAGGGAAGAACATGTGAGCGGGAGATGAGAGGATAGGTGCTCCAAGACTGCAACAATGTCTATTTGAAAAACTGATTAACAAAACAATGTAAGAAACTTTAGTTTGAGCATATGGCTTACCACATTAAGGAGTAGACCTAAGCTAAACTTGTCATGGTCCTTCACCAGTGTAATACACACAAGCCACCAAGAAAATCAACTGATGAAGTTTTAGAAAAGGATCAACGTGATTCCAAGGTCTTGATGTAGACTGTAAAAGTAAAGCTTCCACAAGAGAGATTCGGGAGGCAGCCATGTTTTCATTTTAGATTTTGTGGAAGACAAAGCGAATAAATCAATCAAGTCGTAGTGGTGATGTTATTGGGCAAAACAGCCTCCTCCTAATCACCTGTTTCTTTGTATGATTAGATCGTTAGTATCCCATAGTCCAGTGGCTGAAAGGGAGATAAACTATGCTTGTTCTCAGCGCCAGTCAGCAAAGCTGAGGCAATTTGTATGTACTTTCGAGGCAATCTCACAAACAAGTCTTGAACTTTTGAGCTGTGTTCTCTAGCAAGATGCTAAGTAAACGTCTTTGGAGATCCGGAATGTGCTCTTCAAGTTTGAGGTTAAGTAACCAAAACTGATGGTCATAGTAGGTTTAGAACACGGAAGGAGGAATCAAACTTTGCAATCTCAAATTTGATTTAAGTCTCGCGGAGCTCTTGTAGTGAGGGAATAAACTCGTATCCACCTTCACTAAAGTAATCACTAAAAACTCTCTTCAAAAGAAATGGCATTGAAAATTGTACACTTTGGACGATTACAGTTACATGGGAGTGTCACTTTCTCAATCAAAAGGTTTCTCTCTCTCTCTCTCTCTCTTCTCTTTTTTTTTTTTCTCTCTCTCTCCTGCGCGAAACAAAGGAGACAATAAGAAGAGAGAGAGAGAGAGAGAGAGAGAGTCTCACACAACACACAGAGTTTAGCATCTGCACTCTCGATAGTACCCGATGCTGCATGCAGTTCCCAAGACCCTTTCAGATCGCTACAACGCCGTGACTTCATCTTCTTCTATTTGATATCTCTTTAGCGACTCCTCCTTAGGCAAAAGGGTTACTTTCTCCTCGGATATTGATGAGTTCTTCCCAGTGTTGAGATGAGTTCTTTTATTAGCTACTAGCTTATGGATTCTCAGAGAGATATTTTTGTTGAAGAACCTAAATCTCAGTCATTGAATAGGCAAGGCTCTCTCTCTATACCTTAACACTCGACGAGGTCCAAACCCATTTGGGTAGTTCACTTGGAAGCATGAATCTTGATGAGCTACCCAAGAGTGTCTGCTCTGTTGAAATTAATCACCCACCCTCCATGGCTGTCAATGAGGGTCTCTCTCTCTTCAGGGGAGTTTGACTTTGCCACGTGATCTCAGCAAGAAAGACTGTTGATGAGGTGTCTGAAAAGACATACAGCCGGACAAGAATGGAGGGAGTAGTGCTCGCGAGAGGAGTTGGTTGAAAGCAGGAGTTGTGACTGAGACAATCCCTGGTTCTGGTGTTGGCTTAGGGCAAAACACAACTTAGGCTGCCCCATGGGTTCAGTATCATCAGCTTCTGTCGATGACACAGTTTCAGTCATTCGTGCCGTATCCGGTTGCAGACATACATGCAAGCAATGGTGTCTCAGTCTTCTTTAATGGGTGGTTTCTCAGATACACAAACTCCAGGAAGGAAGAGGGTTGCTTTAGGAGAAGACTGTAGAGAGGAAGCAGAAGAGAATGATAAAGAACAGAGAGCCTGCAGCTCGTTCTCGAGCTAGGAAACAAGTGACTGCAACACTCTGTTGTTGCAAATGTGGTGTTGCTATTAGTCTTGTCAAGCCCATCCCTTGTTTTTTTCTTGGTGTCTAACACTGGGTGTTGATGAGCAGGCTTATACTCATGAGCTAGAGATCAAAGTTTCACGGTTAGAAGAAGAAAACAAAAGACTCAGGAGACGAAAGGTAATGTTTTGCAGCCCTGGCCCTTCTGGTTGAAACTGAACATGTATTAAGTTTTGGGTTCGAATTAGAGGGAATGGTAGATGATATGGAAATGGGGACAAGCAAAGGTGATAAGGAATGAAACCATGAACAAGAGAAACGATTAAAAGGGTTAGACACAACATCTGAAAGGTTACACCTAACATACATTAGACACAAAAACATTCCCAGTTTCTTGACTTGGAGCTATCCTGTTAAGTTTCTTAAAAACATTCCGAGTTGTTTTAGTACCAGCAATATCAATCTTTTTCTCGAGTGTAAATTTAGAGGTTGAACAGAGTAAGAAAACTTGAATTTGTAGAATTTGAATACAACGATACTTTATATTCTCTCTTGTAAATGGTTCACATAAAAAAGGAAAACTGTTAAAATTTGCCAAGCCTTCTACTTATGAATCAGCTTTGTTCTCGGATTTAGACGTTATCATAAACTTCTTCTTAAGATGACCAACAACAACAGCATTGCATGACTTTCTCCTCAAGAATCCATTGATCGTTATCTTCATCCATCGAAGTGTTGGAGGCGGATTTATTTGAGTTAGTCTTGGCAGTTCAAAATTCTCTGCAATGACAAGTCAACTTTTGCCACGTTTTATAGGTAGATAAACCTACTTTTTATATCAAAATAATATAATATGATTTAAATATGTTAAAATACTAAATGATGACATCTAAAAATGATTTTCTTAAGATAGTGGACATTGAAAACATAGTTCTAATCTCTCACTAAAAGTCGAAAAGGAAAATCGTCGTTATCTGGTGGTAGGCGACGACTTTAGTCGTCGGCCATCTTAACCTCTTTTGCTTTTTGTCTTTTGTTTCATAAGGGTTCGATCTCGTACAGTTTCATATCGGTTTTATCTCTGGTTAAGTCCAGTTTAAAGTCCGTGTAATTACAGTTTCTTATACATTTATCTAATCTTCTCACTTTCTACGTGTTTATGTTTTGCTCTCTGCTATTATTATGGATTGATTTTAGATTTCTCTGTTTCTTTAGAAATGTTTGTTCTTCTCTCTCTTAAGAATAAAACTATGTTGCCTCTGTTGAGTTGTTTGTGGCAGAGTATCTTACTAGATGGAAGGTTCAAGAGATCTAGGTCGGTTGATTTTAAACATGGAGATATAGTGTCTCTACGCCGTGTTAGGTGGTGCGCCATGGAGTGTCTGATTTCAATCGTCTGTGTGCTCATCTTCTCAAAGACCCATATTTAGATTTACCATCAATCCGATGAAATCAGGAGGTGTACATGCAGTCTCGATTTGGGAACCTGGAGATGAAGACTACCAGAGACAAAATCATCGGTAAGGAACTGGGAGATGCTTTGGCGGTGACGTTCCAGAGTCTTTGAGCGTTGGTCATTGATTGACGTTATCAAAACCCATACAATATTAACACGTGCTGGCCAGAACTTTAATCTTATATTTTTTTTATATTTTAGGTTGGTAATTGGGCTAAAATGTATTGGGTTTTTTCCGGTCGATTTCTGCTTATAATCTCGCTTTAAGACCTTTAATATAAATGGACATGGACGACAAAAAAAATGATTCTTTTAAGATGCTTTTAAGAAAAATAAAATAATCAAAATTAAATTAATATATATGTAACTTGATAAAAATAAAAGACTAAGGTAATAAAATGAGTTGAAAATACAAAAATTGAAATACAAAATAAATCAATTATTGTCACATCTTAAGTTAAAAGAAAAAAAACTTATAAGAGCAATTTCATTAGAAATTTCTCATCCAAAAGTTTTCAAATGCATATATGTATATCTATATATATATATATATATATATATATTAATATTTAGTTCTAATTATTTTAATTTTACGAAAAATTCATTCCAAAATATTTTTAAAAAGAAAATTTGAATTCAATTTTCCATAAAATTAAAATATTCATAATTAAATATTAATATATACTTTTTCAGAACTTAACACTTAGAGGCGTCTAAACAATGAAAAGTAGGTAAGATAGATGACAGCTAAACCACTTTAATGATAATTTATATGCCCCAACGAGAAAGATGAATAATATAAAAGCCAAGTTCATTTACACATAAGTTGAAGAGAGAAAGTAAAGAGCAGAGGGATTGAGCAAAGAAGATGGCCATGGCAACAAAAGCAGTTTCTTCCTTCGCCATACTTTTCATCCTGGTTTTGGTTATCTTTGGTAAATTAACTTTTACGTCACATATTTATTAAACTTTGTGATTCATATGATCCAGAGAGTATTTATCTCGGTGATTGCACTGCAGCACGTTTTATTATATACTATGTGCTTTCCTATTTTCTCAACTGTTTTAGAAGCGCGGGAGATAGAAGCGCAGGATGACGAGTGCCTGAAAGAATACGGCGGCGATGTGGGTTTTAGCTTCTGTGCGCCTGAGATATTTCCGTCGTTTTGTTATACAAATTGCCGTAGGGACAAGTGTGCACAAGGTGGAAGATGCATTTGGGGAGGTGAGGGTGATGTTAAATGCTTATGCGACTACTGCAGCGACATACCTAATGACAAGATTCTTAGTGGTGGTATTTGAATCCTGCATGTTTCATCATGGTTTGTGTAATAATATATGTGGAAGTGAATCCATGATGTAATGGTTATCTTTTATCCATTGTAATAATATGGTGACGAAATAAAAAGCCGGAAGTAATAATATCAAGTGATCCAAGTAATCTAACTAGAAGGTCTATTTATCTATATTATTAAAATTGAAATACAAAATAAAAAATAGAGTTTTCAACAAGTTATTACATAAATTGCCATTCCGTTTTTACTCAGTTTATCAGCTTCATTAATTATATTACCTTAACAATACAATAAACCATTGACTATATTACCATAATAATACTGTAATTTTTTATTTATTAGTTAATCAACATTAATTTTGTGCCAATTATTAAAAAATAATAATAATCAAGTTTTGTATATGGTTAAAAATTCGGTTCAATATTTTTTACTATAATTTTGTTTTATCTTAGTTTTAAAGGAGAATTTCAAGTTTACCACTTTTGTTGTACCACTAATCATTTTTACCTTTATTAAAGAGACATTTTTTCATAAATATCATTTTTTAATAGTCAATTTAAAAAAAAAATAATTAGAATCCTAAATTTACATTCTTAAATCCCACCCCACCCTATCCCCACCCATCAACTTTAAAACCTAATTCTTAGATTAATTAATGCAAATGTTATAAATATGTGTTTTCCTCTTAAAAAGTAAAAGTAAAAGTGATTAAGCTAAAAATGAAAAGTGATACAAGGAAAATAGTATTTTTGATAATTTCCCTAGTTTTAATATGTGAAAAGCTATGTAGCCAAACACAAAATACAAAGACATAGTTTATTTGAATAAAATCTATTTTATTACAAAAGGATTTCATTTCTAAAATAACCCTTAAAATTATCACTTATTTACATCTGAATGTCACTAAAATAATAACTAAATCTAATTAACTTTAATCATTTACTATATTTTGTTAATTTAATGAATCATTTTGTAAATTAAATCTACAACAAATACGGTATAAACTTAAAATAATTAATTGATAAATATGATAAATTAGTTAATCCTAATATTTAGAATTTATTATTTTTTGTTAATTAAAAAATCCATAGAACATACCTAAATTGATGTAAACTAATTAAGTTAAACATAATCTTAAAATAACTAATTAAAAACATGACAAAACAATTAATATGGACAGGTTTGGGTTATCTAAACATAAAATAGCTGATTAAATCAAGCAAGTGTTCGTCATTAATTAACTAATAAACATGAAAATGTAATATAATGCTAATAGTAAAAGAACTAAAACCAAATATATAGCACCAAAGTTTCAATAATATATAATAATAATATCATACACTAAAAATCCAATTCACAAGAAAAATACACTCATGCGGAGGAATGAATCATGTTAAAGAATGTGAGTAATACAATTGATGGTTTAAAAAAAAATATTCAATATAAACTATAAAATTAATGAGTTTAGAAATTTTATATTAAATTTTATAATATATTAGATCTTGACTAGTGCGCCAACACATGTATTGGTTCTTACGTTCGTTTTTATACATTAATATTTGTGTTTCATGATTAGTGTTATATATTTTAGAGATGTCACCATATAACAAATTATATTCTAAAGATTTGGACCGAATCGGATAAAATGGTTATTTTAGTATAAATATCTAAATATGTTTCATATACATCGGTTATTTATATATTTTTAGGTTCATATACATTAGAATCAAATTCATCTAGACCCCACTCGAAACCTACACATAAATTTATAATATCCGAGTGAGGTCTAATTTAAAAAAAAACGTATATCCGAAAGAAATAATTCTTATGTGAATAGATACCCAAATGTCTATGTCTAACTGATTATGTAAGCAAATTAAAAACTCTTTGTTAACTTTTTTGATTTGTCACCAACAAATTCATTTAAATATGTCAAATTATTATGGTTTAAATGTAAAATAGATGCCGTCAAATTATTAAGGTAAAGATAATTAATGAATTAGTTAGGAAGAGTGGGAAAATGTAAAAAAAATGTAATAAAATACTTTAAAATTTATAATATCCGTTTAGTAGTTATGTAATAAATGTTTACAAATAATTTGGAAAGACAACAAATGAAGTGGTCGAATGTGTTAGAAAATGAAAATTGTAAAAAAACCACTTAAGTTTAGGAAAGTATTGTTTTGTAATTCAATTTTAATAAAATAGATATTACCATTTAAAAAAAAATACTTATTTATAAAAATGTAAAACAAATTAAGTAACAATGGTCAACTAAGAATGCCCAATGTGCCACATTAAGTAACAGTAAAGTGATGTCTTGGTAGGGAAGTTAGAACAAAGTTACATTGATTTGGATTTCCTTTATCTTGTTATGCAGTAAATCTGTGATCACTTGGATGTATCATGAATATGTTGTGACTATTGAACTAAATATTATCAGTCTATTCATCGTCTTAGATTTTTAAAAACGACTTATTCTTTGTAGATGTTTAATGTTGTGTGCATGGGCTCTTCAACTTCTTCTTACATAATCTATGTCTTTTATCTTTTTTTTTGCTACGATTGCGTCTTGTTTTTTTTTTATAACCAGTATCCGATTACTAAGCGTGATCGACTAGCCCACCGGGCCTAAACCCACGCCATTACAGGATTTTTAAGCCTCCACTTAAGGGTCTCTGGTTACGTTAGTGGTCTGGAGCGCCACATCACATCCGCAGGTAAATTATGTGGTGGCCGGGAGTCGAACCCAGGGTGCCCGTATTGGAGCCTTTGGCTTCCTCAAGACAACCATTGGACCAACTCGTCTTGGTTTTCCATTTCCTTACTGCACTTCAGTCAAAATGAACCAAACTTATTAATCTGACAATGTTATTGGTCATATCAATATGAATGTTCGACAACTGTTACGCCTAAGCAGATCGGTCTCAAACATAAAATGAATCACGAACTAAAAACAATTTGATACCCATTTTCTTATACACATTAAAAAAAAAAAAGAGAATAATCTAAACAAGTAAAGAAAAATACAATCGACTATTGGTTAATATTGGGTTGGTAACCCGAAAAATTGTGAATTATATACTTGGAAAATAATTGAATCACCATGAGTTCTTTAAAGACTATTTCGACCACATTTCAAGTTTTTGTGTTACACGAAATTCTTTTGTAGAATAAGACAATCAAAGGTTCATTCTTGTTCTAGGCTAAGATACAAGAATAATAAATAGAGCTTTAATGCTTAGATGTGTTTTTCAAAGATCTTTGATGATCTTTTAACAATGAATCATATTCTCTCCCTCACTTACTAATCATTAGTTTCTGATTTTTTATATCTAATTTGCCAATGTCTACATCTCCTTATATAAAAAGTGAAGAGTTGCAACTAATAGTTGCAATGGTTAAACCAATAGTTGAAAAAGTTCATGAAGAAATGCAATGGTTAGTAAAGAGTTACAATGGTTAATCACCAATGGGTGCAAACATCAATATAGTTATTACTAAAGGTTGCAAACATCAATACTTACAAGGTTTCATTAGTATGGTTGCAATTGTTCATACAAACAATTGCAATGGTTCACATGATACATTGCAACTATACACTTAAATATCAAACTCATGCGTAAATGAAAATATTCGAAGAATTGAATTTTCATCCTAGTGTATTACACATTTGAAATGCTCGTGAATCAGGATGTTCTACGGATTGAATCCTCCAACCCATTTTGACCACATGAAGATAATACACACACGTGTTTTCACACTACACTAAGTGTTTACCCGGCACTATTTATAAGCCATGTGTCATAATCCATTCATGAATGCATACAAAGCCAAGTCTCAGCTTATTGAAGCGGCATCACTTCACACTCATATAGGTAAATACTTTCAGTCATGCACCTGAAAATGCACTTTTCAATGTATTTATTAAGAATAATATTTCAACTTATCCCTTTTTGCAGGTCCAAGCACATACCTTGGGATGATACAAAAAATATGCTTCAATCGTTAAGTGTAGGCTTTTCACATTAAATTCAGCTTCTAATGTCGTACTAGAAGGGAATTGGGTATCCCACCATTAAAGATTACAAATGGACTTTAAACTCATCTCTTAACAGACTCAATTATCAAGTCTCTAGCTAATCATTTCGTCAAATGATATGCTACATTTCTTTAAGACCGAACAAAATATTTGGTAATCACCCCGTGAGTAATCAGCTCACAGACTACGTTATATCTAACGCCAAGTGTCGTGACTTACCATTATATACTTAGTTATAAATCTTAACTAAGACTTTTTCACTATCATAGATAAAAACTAGTGATACTATTTCGGCCACAATGGAATCTCGTAAATTAAATTCTCTAGCCAATATGTTGATTTACCATCATATGCTAATGTTACGAATCTCTATTCCATAGTTAAATTTTCATGCAACTTTGCTCCTTAGAAGCCCATGAAATGGCACCTCCTCAAGCAAAACACTCAACCACTTATAGAAGAATGATCTTCTATATTGATAATTAAACTTGTATCTAAATACTCTTCCACCATCGAAGGAAATCTGACATATAACAAACCATAATATATAGTTTCATTCAAGTATTCGAGTGTGATATTTCTTGTCATGTATAAGGCACATGTTTCACACTCACATTTCATGGGGTTCTTTATTGGCGAACAATATCACAATTGAACCCAGTAATAAATTTATCAATATAAAGGGAATATGTCTAATATATTGCTTTACTTGCACGTGTGATTTGAATTTCAGAATCACATCAACATCTCCCATGTCTTTCATTGCAAAACTTGATGACAATAATACTTTTTGTAAGTTTTACTGGTCTTTTGCCAGTGCCAAATATCAATATATCATCAACATATAAGCAAATGATTTTTCTATTACTGGACTCATTAATTTGTCATATAAATACTTATCCTAATAGTTTAACTCAAACTATTTGATAAGACAATCTCATTAAACATTCAATGTTACTGACTTGGTGTTTTTTTTACCTATACAATAAATATATACATTTTATACTTATTACAAGGTACAATAAAACCTTAAGGTTGCTTCAGATACACTTTTTTCTAAGCCATCGATCTATATCTATGGATTATAGTCCATAACACCAACCATGAATAATATGTTTACCACTCATGATGACTCGGCCATAACCCTAAGGCACTTGTATCCATAAGGATTAATAACTTGCATGATGCAAGTCACATTATTTCGATGAAATTACATTTGCACCTTCTCAGTAATATTATGTTGCACCCTTTCAGTAACATTATGTTCGTACATTTTCGGTAACATTATGTTCACACCATTTCAGTGATGTTATATTTGTACATTTTCGGTGATGTTACATTCACACTCTTTCGGTGACGTTACATTCACACTCTTTCGGTGACGTTACATTCACACCCTTTCGGTGACGTTACATTCACACCTTTTTGGTGATGGTAAATTCACACATTTTTGGTGATGGTATATTCACACCTTTTTGGTTCCAAACTATTCGCACCCTTTCGGTTCCAAACCGTTTGCACCCTTTCGGTCTCAACATGTTCGCACTTTTTTTTGGTCCCGAACTGTTCGCACCTTTTCGGTCCTGAACCATTTGCACCTCTACGGTCTCAAACCATTCGCACCTTTTCGGTCCCGGCACGTTCGCACTTTTTTGGTCCCGAAACGTTCGCAACTTTTCGGTCCCAAAATGTTTGCACCCTTTCAGTCCCGAACTGTTTATACCCTTTCGATCACGACCTGTTTGCATCCCTCGGATCACAGCATGTTTGCATCCCTTGGGTCACGACCCGTTCACACCCATTGGATCATGATACGTTCGTACCCCTTGGATCACGACACGTCTGTACCTCTTGGATGACAGTGTGTTCGCATCCCTTCGGACATGACATGCTCGCATCCCTTTGGTACGACATGCTCGCATCCCTTCGGGCACTACATGTTTGCACCCCTGGGGACGAACCGTTCGCACCCCTAGGGTGACGGCCCATTAGCACCCCTAGGGTGACGATCCGTTTGCACCTCTCAAGTGACGACCCATTCGCACCTCTCAAGTGACGACCCATTCGCACCTCTCAAGTGACGACCCATTCGCACCTCTTTGGTGACGAATTGTTTGCATCTCTTAGTGATGAACCGTTCGCATCCCTAGGGTGACGAACCATTTGCATCCCTTGGATGATGCCATATTCGATCATCATTAACAATATTATTTAAAATGAAATTAACATACCTTTGAGAATATAGCAATGTTCTCCATTGTTTCATCTTCTTGCTCCATCTTCAAAAGTATACTTTCTCAAGCAGTTACAACTTTCCAAACTTTGATGTCATCTCTCGCACATATACCACAACCATAATTTACAAGAAAATACTCTTTAAGATTGTTGGTTAATATTGGGTTGGTAACCCAAAAATTTGTGAATTATATAGTTGAATAATGATTGAATCGCCATGTTTTCCTTAAAGAGCATTTCGATCATATTCCAAGCTTTTGGGTTACACGAAATCTCTTTGTAGAATAAGACAATCAAAGTGTTATTCTTGTTCTAGGCTAAGATACAAGAATAACAAATAGAGCTTTAATGCTTATATGTGTTCTTCAAAGGTATTTGATGATATTTGAATAATGAATCTTATTCTCTCTCTCGCTTACTAATCATTAGTTTCTGATTTTCTATACCTCATTTGCTAATGTCTATATCTCCTTATATAGAGAGTGAAGAGTTGCAACCAATAGTTGCAATGGTTAAACCAATAGTTGTAAAGGTTCATGAAGAGATTCAACGGTTAGTAAAGAGTTACAATGGTTAATCACCAAGGGGTGCAAATATCAATATAGTTATTACTAAAGGTTGCAAACATCAATACTTGCAAAGTTTCATTTGTACAATTGCAATTATTCATACAAACAATTGCAATGGTTTACATGATACACTGCACATATATATTTAAATATCTAACATGGGCCATATGCAAATGTACCTCCAACACATGCCTTGGGCCGGGTGTGCGCCTAAGTGTTAAGTGGAGACGATGACTTAGCAGTAGCGGTTAGGTGGACCAGCAAAAGCATGCCTCACTAAATGTTGATCCTGTGCGTTTTACTTATTTCCTTGGCTGCCAAGAGGGTAGTAGTATGCAAAGCAACTTAACTAGCGACTATAGAAGCCAACAACACTCAAGCATCCCTTTCAGTGCCTGCTCCTCCATTGATTGCCACTCAAGCTCTTCCTTCTCAGTTTGTGCCTTCCCTGGGTTCATGGGCAAAACCACTCATCTTCAAGCCTCCCGCTACTCCTCCTGACCCGAGTACTCCAAGAGGATATGACCCTGCGCTTGTGGGAAATCAACTTACTGCTCTTTGGCCATCTCTTAATGACGAAATCTTGAACAAACAACACAAGGGAAATCACTCAACCCGCTCCTTAAAGGTTCCAATAGAGAAAATGCCACCTCCAGAGCTTAAAGCTGATGAAACTCTCTGTTTCCCATGGGCTGCAAGATTGGGTCCCCAGTCACGCAATCTATTCCGGGCAGCTTCACCTACCTACCGACTTGATGGTACACCTGAGGTATCAATCCCTTCTAAAGTCCTTAGATTAGGACCCGAGAATAAGGATGAATATGTTATTGGAAAATTTCATAGATGCTCTTTACCCCCTGGTGGCTTGATTCATGTTGTAGTCAATAGAATTTGGGGAAGAAGCTGTAAAATTTCTTGCAAGAAGCTGAGTGATTCATCTTATATGTTTCATATTCCACACCAGCCTGCTCGTCAATGGATTATACAAAGAGGAGTATGGCATATTGATGATTGTTTGCTCTTTGTGTTACCTTGGACTCGTGAGGGTTCTTTTAAAATTCCAGAAATTTCAACACTTCCGGTATGGGTGATTTTGATAGATATCCCCGATTGCTGCTACTCTAGGTTGGGAATTAGTCATGTTGCCTATGGTCTTGGAGAGCCTATTTTAACACATAAACCTCGTTTGGATCCTACCAATATGGGTGAAGCCAATGTATTGGTTGAAATGGAATTGGACAAGGACTTTCCAAAGCTTATAGCCCTTGATGATAAGCATGGCAATATCTTTTTGGTTAAGGTTGAGTATACTTGGATCCCTTCTACATGTGATAGGTGTGGATGTTTAGGCCACAAAGCAAAAAGGTGCCTTCAGCCCCTTAAGTCTCCAGAGAATTCAACCTTGACGCCAAATTCAGTGGATATTAGTGCTGATGTACCTACTGTGGATATTAACACCATTATCCAGCAAAATTAGAATGCTGCCTCATCTACTTTAACATGTCAACAAAAAGAACCCAGTGACCAACAAAGACTTCATATTGCTAACTTGGCCTATGAGGTTCCTATTATCCAGAACCAGTTCAATGAGTTGGATGGTCTTCTTGTCACTTCTGAACAAGAAAAAATCACCACTGCTAAAGCTGTTCCAAGCTCGAGTTCGGGTTTGATTATTGACCACAAACAGCTAGTTACTGCCTCAGATGCTTATACAGAAGGCCAAGTTACACCTGCTGCAAAGTTCAAAGCTATCTCCTCTTCCTCACATATTCAACAAGATAACCATACTGTGCACTGCCAACCTTGTTCACTTCTACAGCGATATTAGCAGATTTTCAGTCTGCTCCCACTACAACACCTTTTATGGAAACTTCTCCATCAAACAATATCACAAGGTCCAAACACCTTTTGTTTATCCCTTAACCACAACGCCTAATGCTAATGCATTCGAGAGTCCTTCTTGTTTCTCTGTGCTAGGTGATGTGGATGAAACTGAGATTGAGCCAATGAGTTCTCTCGGCTTGACAAGAGGTGGGAGGGAGACAAAACCTCCTATCAAG